>CATOUR010000073.1:1800000-1990835 GCA_951848785.1 Callosobruchus maculatus | reverse complement strand
TTTTTTGCACTACGCAATATAAAACGATCTAAAACAATACTCGTATGTATTATGCGTACATCACAAATTCGAAGTCCCTTGGTTTCTTTAATGAGCAAGGCACTGTTCGAATGGACCTAAAATAGTGTATTATGCCGCTAGGACTTTCATCCACAGGTCAATGGATAGCAAATTATGAATAAGACAAATTTTTCAGTTTTCCAACCCCTCACCAGCAGAAAATGATCAGGAACCCCTAAAACGCCTAAAAATAAAGTTTGAGGCATTTTATTCTTTTTGTTTTTTTTATTATTGCTGCGCCGCCACTGACATGATTTTTCCAAACCATACGCGTTTTCCGTCCTCGCCGTGGTAGTAATACTGTGGCGAAGTTTCACTAAATCCATTCCATAACTTTTACGGTTTACTCAATACAGAACGATCTAAAGCAATATTCCTATGTATTAAACAGAAAAATACAAGTCCCCTTGGTTTCTGGAATAGGCAAGGCAATGTTCGGAAGGGCCTAAAAAAGGGTATTATGCCGCTAGGTCTTTCTTTTGCAGGTCAATGGATAGCCTATTATGAATACAACACATTTTTGAGATTTACAACCCCCCCCACCCCCCAACCACCCCCAATTTCATCCCCACCCAAAAAAAAGTTGAAAATGATCAGGAACCCCTAAACACCTAAAAGCGAAGTTTGAGGAATATTTTTTTTTTGTTTTTTGCTAATTAGTTCGCCGCTCATGTACCGATTTTCAAATTGTAAGAACATTACCTACTACGATCCCACAGCATATCGCTGCCCAAATTTCCTCACAATCCATGCAGCGGTTACTGAGATTACGAGGCTCGGAAAGCGCGCACAGACAGACCGACAGACCGACAGACCGACAGACCGACAGACCGACAGACCGACAGACCGACAGACCGACAGACCGACAGACCGACAGACCGACAGACCGACGGACCGACGGACCGACGGACCGACCGACCGACAGACCGACAGACCGACAGACCGACAGACCGACAGACCGACAGACCGACAGACCGACAGACCGACAGACCGACAGACCGACAGACCGACAGACCGACAGACCGACAGACCGACAGACCGACAGACCGACAGACCGACAGACCGACAGACCGACAGACCGACAGACCGACAGACCGACAGACCGACAGACCGACAGACCGACAGACCGACAGACCGACAGACCGACAGACCGACAGACCGACAGACCGACAGACCGACAGACCGACAGACCGACAGACCGACAGACCGACAGACCGACAGACCGACAGACCGACAGACCGACAGACCGACAGACCGACAGACCGACAGACCGACAGACCGACAGACCGACAGACCGACAGACGGACAGACGGACAGACGGACAGACCGACAGACCGACAGACCGACAGACCGACAGACCGACAGACCGACAGACCGACAGACGACAGACCGACAGACCGACAGACCGACAGACCGACAGACCGACAGACCGACAGACCGACAGACCGACAGACCGACAGACCGACAGACCGACAGACCGACAGACCGACAGACCGACAGACCGACAGACCGACAGACCGACAGACCGACAGACCGACAGACCGACAGACCGACAGACCGACAGACCGACAGACCGACAGACCGACAGACCGACAGACCGACAGACCGACAGACCGACAGACCGACAGACCGACAGACCGACAGACCGACAGACCGACAGACCGACAGACCGACAGACCGACAGACCGACAGACCGACAGACCGACAGACCGACAGACCGACAGACCGACAGACCGACAGACCGACAGACCGACAGACCGACAGACCGACAGACCGACAGACCGACAGACCGACAGACCGACAGACCGACAGACCGACAGACCGACAGACCGACAGACCGACAGACCGACAGACCGACAGACCGACAGACCGACAGACCGACAGACCGACAGACCGACAGACCGACAGACCGACAGACCGACAGACCGACAGACCGACAGACCGACAGACCGACAGACCGACAGACCGACAGACCGACAGACCGACAGACCGACAGACCGACAGACCGACAGACCGACAGACCGACAGACCGACAGACCGACAGACCGACAGACCGACAGACCGACAGACCGACAGACCGACAGACCGACAGACCGACAGACCGACAGACCGACAGACCGACAGACCGACAGACCGACAGACCGACAGACCGACAGACCGACAGACCGACAGACCGACAGACTGACGGAAATGAGTGACATGGATTTCCGTTATGTAGACATCATAAAACGCCCAAAAAGCGTGTTATCTTAAAATTGAGAATTTTCGCGATCACAACTTTGACCTATCGGTGTGGGAAGTAAAAAGTGATGTGCCACTGTTTGATTTTGCATTGAAAGCTTATTTTGACAATCGCCTTTCATTTTTTAACAATTTCGGTCACTTGTTTTTTTTCGTCCAAGTATCGGGGATCAATATCTACCATGCCACCAAATTTCATTTCTCTCCGACCTTTTGCTGTCAAAAAACCCCTATCGCCTGGACTATGTAGACGAATAAAAACTTTCATACGCAATTTTTCCTTCCCCAGACCTTATCGTGATTCGTAGCTTCCATGCACTGCAGCTTATAAACAAGAGCAAAAGGGCTCATCAAATATGAATAATACCGCTGAATAATTTAGTGCCCCTTCTGCAAATTAATAATAAATCGCTACACGTATGTACACATAATTTCCTCGTTACAGAAGTTTGCGTATCGACAATGTAGTCGTGGCGCAACTTTATTTCTGTATGAATACGGCTTTACCAGATCCTTAGAAATAGAAAAATATGTTGTATAAAACCGCAGACGTACACATCAGGGTGTTCGTTTGAAAATTTGCCACCACGGATTTATCGACAACCCAGTGCCGAGACGCGTCAAAAGATTTGTCAAGTAGGACGACTTCTTACCCCAAAATTACTTTCCCGCCTTGTGTCCTTTGTTCCCATTTCCTGCTGTTTAGCTGTTTTCTGTTCTCTGTTGTATTCGGTTATATTTAGTCGTTTCCTGTTGTTTCATGCTTATTTTTTGTTATTTTGAGCTGTTTTATGTTCTTTTCTGTTGTATTCGTTTGCATTTGGTCGTTCCCTGTTGTGTTTGGCCGTTTTATGTTTTTTTTTATTTAAAAAAGTACCGCTTCAGCCACAAGGTCATTAGCGGTAGATTAAGTTGTTTTACAATTTATGTAAAAGATTAGTGTTCTTTGAGAATATTATCAGGTCTCTGACATTTCACTGGGGTCCCAAAATATTTGTTAAATTGTCGCTGAGATTACATTGGTCTCGGTACACTTCCAGCAGGGGCACACCACTAATATATGTTTTACTGACTGAGGCACTTCACAAATTGCACACACTGGTTCACATTCACTTTCCAGGAGATAGCTATGGGTGAGCCTAGTGTGTCCTAGGCGAAGGCGTGTGATTGCTACTTTATGTCTCCTGTTGTTCGTTACTGTAACCCATGGGGAGAGGGATGTCTTGAGTTCTCCTAATTTGGATGGCTTGGTACATCATTTCTCGTTCCAAGTAGGCATCATCATCCTTGCAAGATGTGCTTTGAGGTCGGATAGTGGAATTAGCGTATTAGTCTGGATGTTCTTATTTGCCGCGAGCTTAGCGTCATGGTCAGCTTCTTCGTTTCCTCTTATGCCTACTTGTGACGGTACCCATAATAACACAATATCTTGTGCTAACAGACAGGATAATTTTTGCTTTATATGGTTAGCTATTGCATTTTTTGTGTATATCTTTCTAAATAAATGAAGGGAATTCAAAGAGTCTGTTATTATTATTCATTTACGTAATGATTCTGATTCGATGTAATTGAGTGCTTCCATTATTGCATAGAGTTCACCTGTGAGTATTGTATGTTGTTTCCAGCAGTTTCCTGCTTATTTTTTGTTGTTTTGAGCTGTTTCCTGTTCCTTTCTGTTGTATTCGGCTGTGTTTGGTTGTTTTCTGTTGTGTTTTGGATATTTTTTGTTGTATTCAGTCGTTTGCTGTTGTTTCTAGCGCTTTTTAGTTGTTTTCTGTTGTTTTGAGCTCTGAGGCATGATGCTGTCGCCGACGTACCATCTCCTGGAATTATAGTGGCTTGCCTGGTTCCATGCACGATATTAATATACTGTCATCTGCAAAGCTGCAGATTGGATTTGATGTTGTTTCCAGCAGCTCGTTGATGTGCAGCAGAAACAGTGTAACGAATAGGAGAGATCTCTGAGGAACACTGGCGTTTATAGAAAATACGTTCTGATGAACAGCCTTCGATTCCAACAAACAGAGATCGGTCGTTCAAAAATCTGTTCAGACACTGGCGCAGGCCAGGTGGTAGTCCATAGCAGCAAGCTTGATCAGAAGTCCCTCATGCCACACTCTGTCAAAAGCTTCCGATATGTCAAGTGCAACAACACAGGATTCGCAATGATTTTCAATTGCTCCGTTCCACAAGTGAATGACGTAGGCCAGAAAGTCACCTGTGCTTACGGAAGCCATACTGGCGGTCATTTATGATGTTATTGTTGTCTAGGTATTTCAGGAGCTGTATGTTAGTGACAGTCTCCATAACCTTAGACATGATGCTAAGAAGAGCCATAGGTCTATAGTTGGTAGGATCGGTTTTTTGCCTTTCTTAGGATGGGTTGTACGCAGCCAATTTTCCATGAAGCGGGAACACGCCTCGCTGATACGATAGTTTGAGGAGCTTGCAAGGAACAGGTGCAAGCTCAGCGGCACAGCGTTTAAGGACAATGGCTGAAATTTGGTCGGAACCAGTTGCTTTCTTCGTGTTTAGTTTTTGGAGGATGCTTTTTACATCTCGATGTTGAAAATTGACCTCTGCCATTCTCGATTTCACGTTTATGGTGGTGGTCGGAGTACTTCCTTGAAAGTCTACAGTAGAATTGGCTGCAAAGAGCCTCCTTAAGATGTCTGCGTTTTCCTTAGGAGTAGAAGCGATAGACTTGTCCTCTCTGATTGAGGGTGGTACTGACGATAGCAAAAGTTCGGACTAACAGCCTTAGCTACAGATCAGAATGTTTTGGACGAACTGGACATGAGAGGAGCTTGTTTATAATGTTTTGGTTGTGTTCCTTCTTGCTGCTGTCAATCACGGGTTTACACTGATTTCTGGCGTCGATAAAACTGCGGGTGGTTCTCGGCATTTGGATTTTTCCTCCATTCTTTGTAATGTTGTCTTTTGTTTGATAAAAATATGAAAATGATGAAACGGATAGTAGAGCTTGTATCATAGGTATATGGCGAATGCCCAAGTTTGCATGACATTCCTTTCTCTATTGCCACCGCAGCCACTATTGTTCCATTCTTAACGTAGAGCGTCGTGTACCCATTAAGCTTAAATGCTCGCGCAGGAAATTATCTTCTTTATGTTCGTATTTGCTGAATTAACCTGGAGCTGAAATTAATTTCACGCACAAGTACGAAATACTGAGCAATGCACTGCAGAGAGTCGCCTGAGCCATTCATTTTATTTTAATTAGACCGCATGGAACTGCTCAGTGGCGCGCAGTGGAAACAAAGATATAATGCACTACTCTAGAAATCAATTCTATCGTTCGAGATAATGTATCGCTTCAGTAGTCTAAAGGCCGATTTTATCAACATGCATATTTAGCAAAGAATTTAACAAAGCTTTTCTATTGGATGTTATTTAGCACAAGCTTTCTATTGGGTGTTGAGGGCTATGTTAATAAGTATCATCCAATAGTATTTTATCAATATTGAAAACAACACGTCAAAGCTGGATGACACTTTTGTCAAAGATATTTTAGAAATTCATGGATCAAAATCATAGCAGGATATCAGAGAAAGCGATTGATTTGCAAATTAATGCCACATTTTCCATGTTTACATTATAATTATTGTATAATTGCTAATTGCAAACTGGGATAATTTGTGATAAAAGTAGTAGGTATCTATATCAATCACAGCAACTACCTACCTACCTTATTTAATAATTAAAAATCCCACGTCCGTCAGTCAGATGGATTATATGAAAATACATACTTTTATGAAGAATCAATCTTTCATTTACTGGATGCATGTTTGTTATAGATCTTCTTATAGAAGTATTCACAGGTGCATTCTACATCAAATAGGGTTATACTTGATTTTAATTACAAAATGGCAAGCTTTGGCGTTCTGGGGTTCTGGATAGGCAACCAGTAATGCACATACGTTTGGGAAGTAGCTGTAACCTTTGAAATGTAACAAAATGCTATTTTTACCCTCTTTTTACTATAAAACAGACATATATTGCAGGTATTCATAATTATTATCAATAGTAAATTATTGTTTTATCCAAATAATGCAATGAGTGAATTTCTTGTCATCATAGCATTTAATACAGCATGAAACCAGCGATCAAATGGAAATGCAATCTGGAATCTGATTGGTTGAAATTAGCATTGCTAAACTTTTGATTAAACAAGAAAATGCAATTTTTCACCGATTTGGGATGGAAAATCAGACTGGAAAAGATGCTAGATGATTTACAATGCTCGATTGTACATAAAGTATGTCATTTTTGAGCCTTTTGAGGTCAACTTCAAGAGAAATCAATCATTTTCATAGTACTTTGACAGATGCATGTTCTTAAAAGGGCTGCTCTGATTGGTCAAGGTCTTTGTTAAAATCTGCATGTTGATAAAATCGGGCCTACGAGCCAGTTATTGGCAGATTTACGGCGTTCTAGCAAACTTCATATTGTTGCTAGGTACATGTCGTAGCTGTCCAACTAGCAAGTGTAGTATAGTGATAAGCCGTGAGCAAAAGAACTGTTCAGTTGTAAAGTTGTACTGTTGTTTCATAAACACTAATTTGTTGCTTAAGTGCTGTCCCAAATGCCATTTTGCTCCCTATCGCATATCTGCTCTTTAACGAAATGTTTATAGAAAGTTCTTGTGGTAAGTTTATACAACATATTATGCGACAAATTTGTACAAACGCTTATTACAACATTTCAATGCAGCAGATGCCTTCATAAAATAGCTACGTAAAAGCTCTGTAAGAATAACTTTCCGAGCTGTTCAGTTCTTTCTGTAGTACTTATAAAACAAATCATCTTATTGCTTTAGTATGCGAATTGTGTGTTCTAATCAGCACATTGCTCTCAGCAGTAGCTTTTATGCAACTGTTGTTTAGCAGAAAATCTTAGCCTGGTATATCTTTGTTGCTTAATGCATCTATAAACAGCGTTATAGCGTGTTTACTTCTGATGAGTATTTAAGGTTATAGGTTCGCATTTGTGAATAAATAGTTACAATGTCTGACTTTACGAAGTGGTGAAAAAATGAAAAAAATTTCCGTATTCCATAGAAAGACGTAATTCAGAACATAATATGATCAAACCTGCTAGCAGAAATTTCAATCAAGGTCTCAGCCAAAGTTCCTACAGTGGCAAGCAAACAATGACTCCAAACAATGCAGAGCGCGAAAAGACAATTGGCTTGCAGATTTTGAACCCATTGAAGGAGGTCGTATATAAATGTATATGCAATATTTCATCAAAGCACTCCAACCACATAACATATTAGTACTGCAAGACATCCATAAAAACAATGTTGCTCTACAACAGCATTGCAAGTTAAAAGAGTAAATGTTGTGTAGCAGCTCTATATCTAAGTTGCTCTATAATACCTTCCGATAACATAATTTCGTCCTATAAGACGACAATCAATGTGGATGACACTTTGCCACTCACGAGTATCATAACCAGCGGCCATATTGGTCAATAAATGTGTCCATACTTTGGAATATTGTTCGATAATAGCGTGTGCAACGAAATCAAGCCCTCCGGACGGAAGCTGTCAGATCTGTTAAGAATACTCTTCAAGATTATTAATTTCCAATAGATCCACAAACAATATGAATTCATAAGATATGACATGCCATAAGAAACTAGAATAATTTGACTGTATAAAATACTTCTATTTCATTTATGCAGTATTTAGAGAATCATTTAATTGCAATAAGGTTGCTACATGCAACAAAACAATCCTATAGATGTTGTAAAGAATAGGCTTTGTTGTCACATTATTGATATACCCAGAATATTTACACAACCACTATACAGGCCCTAAGCAGCTATCATGTGAGTGACGTACGGATTCTTTAGCAGCTGCAAGAACGTCTATACAACTGTTGCTTAACAATTGCAGGCAATCTTTATAGAACATCTTCAGTGATTGAGCTGTTCTATAAGTTGTGCCCATTGTGCCTGTATAACTGTTATAAGAACATTTTGCAAATGTCCTTGCAGCAAATACTGCTATGAAAGAAATGCTGTGTAAACCTTCTTACAACTTTAAAAGAACTGAGAATTGTTAGTCTGGTAAAATGGGAATTCACTATCCCCAGCAATGTTTTACCCAATGTATTTTTCACAAACAAAAAAAATACCGATTTCGGAATAGCACAAAATTCACTGACGACGATTCGTTAGGGCGTAAGCGGGAGTCCAAGAGCAAAAACAATAACCAAACCGCAGAGACCTATTATGGTTCCTAATACGTTTTATAAAATTTCAATAGATGAACAATAGTTGAAAATTTATGTTATTTAAGCATGAATGGAAATGATGATATGTTATTCAAATTATTATTATAAATGTAGCCTTTTGGATGGCAGACACCGAGACAGGTTCCAACATTCTGGCAGACGCTATAATGTCTCGGACGAAACCAACTAATTTATCAGAGATATGCAAACGAACTTTAGTAACTAGGCAAGGTTATAAAAATTCCTTACAACGTGTCAGCTGTATCCAGAAACAACAGAGGCAAGAAGAGCGCTTATTTGTCACAGCACACTAGCTATTGGTAAATTTACAAAATCAGTAAACAAAATTAATGAAAGGAAAACTATCAGCGGCAGTAGAATATCTGTCTAAACTTCAGAATAAATTTGCACCTTTAAAGCCATAAAATAAAAAGTGAGTCAAAAGTAAAGATACTGGAGCCCTTCAAATTATTCTGCAGGTAGTTTCACTTATTAGTAAAATCGCAGCAAATGAAAATTGAGTTGCAGTCTTTAAATTATGAACATAATTTAGTTAGCGGTATAATTACTTTTGACTTGACGAAAAACACTTCTGTCATAATACAGCTTCTCATTGACGTTAGATATCTTACCGCTATTATTGTCTTCGTTTACTGTAGTAATCTCGTCTCATTACCGTAGTTCGTTCGCATCTTTCTACTAAGTTAGTTGGTTTCATTCATCTGAATGGGTATTTGTTTATTTTTCATGACCCGCTAGGTTGCCATCTACGTAGAAAAATCTAAAAACACCGATTTGACTGAAAAATTTTAAATAAAATGGAAGCTAAAAAAGATTGATATTGAAAATCGTATATCGTTAGAAAGGTAATCAAGTTTTACATTTGGCCTATAAAAAAGGTAGGCATTCCCATTTGAAAAAATCAAGTTACCTGTGATTGAAGCTTCCTTAATTGATTTATTGAAGTACAAGAAGAATTCAAATTTGGCCATCTGACTTAATATGGTGGATATCATGCTTAGACGCACCGCACAGTCACAGCCTTCTAAGTTTTATAATCGCTGTGATATTTAATTTTCTTTTGATGCCTACTTATACCAAAAATGGTGACTTCCACTAGGCATTCGACTTTGGAACAGGATCTGTTCTTTTTGAAACAGGTTTCTGTTTGAACAGGCTGGAACATGTGTTGCTCAATGCGTTTTCCTGTTTCGACGGAACTTCTTAGTATCATGGAACAGCGCATGAGCGCAGTGATGAACTGATCCGTGCCAGTCATCGTCTGTTCCCCTTTCTGTTCCTGTTCCAGCTACACGTTGTTCCACGCTGCTTGCCGTTGGCTTGCCCGAGATTGCCGATACGAAATAATTCGGGATTTTTTAATGACAGGCTGAAGAGGTTCGGTCTTCTCTGATGCAGGAATACTTGACTGCTGCGAGCTAGTGGTATTGCTAACAGTAGTGTCGCCGCAATTGTCTCCCGTATTTTTAATTCGATGTATTTAAATACCGTTGCATGATTTTGTTTAAGTTCGTTATCGAATATTTGTATGACATTTGTAATCCACACATTGCGTTTGTCTGATCAATAACTAAGATAAACATCCAAACTGTTCGCTCATCCTGTATACCTGTAATTTGTAATTTCAAAATATGTTAATAAAAAAAAACCTGGGCTTAGCAGCCTAATATCCTCAACTCAAATTACTTTCCCACCTACCGGAGTTACCAACCCCTCTTTCTATTTTATAACCGAGTTACCACATCCGCAGTTGCTCCTGCTACGGTAATGTCTCTCGTTACTTATTTATTACATTCATTTGGATTACAGAAAATAATTTGATGTCCTTTGTATATTGATTACGGCTACCGATATATTGAATACATCAATGAAAAGCTATTAATCTTTATACATTAAGCATGGGTTTCTGTTCGCCCATTACTTTTTGAAAAAGGCTGGGTGTAATGGGTCAGTAAATTGAAACGTTGATTAGGTACATAGAAACACTGCTGAGTGAAGAGTGCGATAAGTGTCAGAGAGTAGCAAATGACGCCAAAAAGATTTATTATTAAGCTTAAGCGATATAGTCATCGAGCTCTCTTTACGCTGCTACTGAGGCAAAATTGATTTAACGTCATGCCATGGGACTGTCAAAAGGTCTGGAATATCAGGGAAGTGAAATGTGTTTATATTTTAATACATATTTTCTGAGAAGAGTGACTTCTATATCCTGGGTTTCATTTCCAATAGCTTTTGCTATATAATAAGTCTTCTTACATCTGACTTCAATCTCAACTAAGATAAAATTTCCTTCTCCTGGTAAGCTCCCCAGTGGACTGGAATGGATAGGATCGATAGAAAGAACGTCGTCCTCTCCCGCTCTTCTTCTGAATAAACTCTCATATTATCTTCCACTTCACTTGAACTGCCACTATCAAACACCTTTCGTTTTGTAGTTTTGACAGATTTTTTTCTAATTTCTCTCTTGTTTCTCTCTGCCTCTATTTGGTTTGTCAGTTACAATCATACTTTCACCTTTACGTCTTGATAATTTTGCCTTTTGTCTTGGTCCAGCTTTGGGTAATCCGCGAAACTCGAAGGGGCTGATGAAGGTCTTTGCTTGCACAACTATGTTTGAAGACGTAGACGGTACGCTCAGTTCAACAGTTGTTTGAACCACGTTTTGCCTAAATGGTGTAGGCGGCGACTCCATATCCAAAACACTCGCGGATGAAGAGCAAGCATTATGAGTTTCGTGTGGCGTTTCAAAAATCAAATTCTTATTTGACACGTGTTTCGTGGTAGAAAGTACGAGATTACTAGAGCATGGGGTCACGACTATCTATACAAAGTTGTGAAAGGGCTATCCGTACATTTTGAAATAGCTTTCATCGATTGTCCATCAAATATCATTTTCAAAACAGTACGCATATTCTGTTCTATGTATAGGCCAATATATCGAACTTCCTCTTCCTATCTCGCGGCATTCTATCTAAACAAGTATTTTCTTATATAGCCCTACGCCAGTAACTACAGAAATGTACAAAGTAGTCTTGTACTCTTTACGCTTTACGGATATCAGTCTTAGGTTGATAGCATCCTCGGAGTAACTAAGTTCAAGCTTGAAACGCAGCAGGTTTGAGCGTACAGACAGTTGAAAGAACAAGACTGCGTACGACACAGATAATACCTTCTAATGGCCTACTTTGATTATGTCAACCCGTATCAAAGAAGGTTAAAGTTGAAAAGAGTTTGTACCATCCACGACAAGACCTATTTGGAGACACTCACTTTCAGTGTTACTTTTCCATGAATAAATGGCTTTTTGATGACCAGAACCACAAGGGTATAGGCCTACAAACCGGCCCTTATGCACCTCTCCTCACCCTAGTTCCCAAGTCCCTCTGCCCATCTTATGTATTCAGGTTCAAGGAGCCTTGGACCTAGTATAGTCTGCCTGTGATATCCAAGAGCCTCACAACGACATAGAATGTGTGCCGAGGATTATTCATCCTCGCCCCAGCGTACACACGCCCGGATAGCTCAATGAGGTGTCTCAAAGACATCCACTTATGTCAGATACACGTCTATTAAACATCTTCTGGATGTCAATGTTTAAAAAAAGACATCTTTAGGACATCTTTAAAATGTCATCGAAATATCTTTAAGACATCTTCAGGATGTCTATTTTAGACTATCCAGAACATCTTTTGAGAGAGATATCCAGCTACGTCTATTAGGCGTCTATGGGCCTATAGAAATTCAGGCCTCTTCAATACCTCCTTAAGATATCCCTTGGATATACATTCAATATCCTCACTACATCTTTTAATAAGTCATACCAAATAAGATGCAAGCCTTTTAACTTTTCTGTTTCAAATTCATGATTTCAGTTTGCAGAAGTATTAGAATATAAATTAATAAATATTTTGTATACTATTGAATTTAGAATATAGAGGTGATACTTAGCAGATGTAAAAACTAATTCTAATTTTTCATTCTGGATATCATATAGTCAAATTTCCTGCGCACTGACAATTCCTGCTTACATCAGTAGGTTTGAAAGACAAAGTTATAAGTAATTTTCTATAAAAAAAGTGAGTCATGTGGAAACAAATTACTGTAAAAGTGAGCAAAAGTAACATCGTAAGTGTTGTAAATGGAGCTAAGTTTAAAAAAGGGTCATTGCGGTTTAATTATTTATTTCATTCAGTTTAATAATTTTACTACTCTTCTTATCACTTACCCTTCTCAGCCAGAGTTGCACACAAGTCTCCACCTCCTTCGTGTCCCATGAGCAGCCCATTCAGACGCATATTCTTGAATGGGCTGCTCTGATTGGTCAAAGCCTTTGTTAAAATGCGCCTGTTGATAAAATCGGGCCTACTAGCCACACGTCGGCGACGACGTACGACGTGGCGTTCCACGTTGACGACGTCGTGACGTGGAGATGTGGCCAGACCCTAAGGCAGTCGTTCTTCATACATCAAGAACCGAGCGGTACAACCGCACATTTATTCCCAGGGTGTCCAAGGCTTGGAATGGACTGTACCTATTTATTGGGCCTTCCCCTAGCATAATCCTTTCACAGCAGCCGTGGTACCCTGGTATCTACGCCTTGCCTACGCGGTCTACTAAGTCATAATAAAAACCCTAGGGGCATAGTTTACCTTTTTAGGTCCATCCGAGCATTGCCTTGCCCATTACAGAAACCAAGTGACTTAAAATTTTCTGATGTATACATACGTATATTGCTTTTGATCGTTATTTATTGAGTAAAATAGTAACGTGGAAACTATGGAATTTATTTTAATGAAATTTTGACACAGTATTACTATCGTGGCAAGGATGGTAAGCGCGTATGGTTTTCAGAAGTTAGGTCCCTGGCAGCGCCGCAATAATCAAAGAACTAAAAATATAAAAACTGCCAAAACTGCGTTTTTAGGCCATTTGGAAGCTACTAATCGCTTCAATTCGACCAGTTGAAGGTTGTAGAATAAAAAATTACTTTCTATCTAGATGAAGAGAGACGGAAGAAACAATTTACGAAAGTTTTTGTGTTGGAATTCTTTTTACGGAGGACGGGCGATGATTTGGCTGCAAGGGGATCTCAGACTATAGCTTTATGCAATGGGAAATAATAAAGCTGTGTCACCGTTACGTGTGGGAAGCACTGAGTCTGAAGTTTTGTCAATATATCAACTTATCATCGAAATTTCAGAAAATTGAAGAAATTGTAAGTTTCTGTGGAATGTATGTATATACAGGACGAATCCCGAAAACTTTAAGGCATGATTTCTGGCACCGACTTATGATATAATTAAATTATATGTTTATTCTTAATTAGATTACGAATTGGTTAATGTGTGGGCCTCTTGGTCATCTTCGTACCGTAAAAGCAATACATCATATATGATATTAGCTGTAAAAAGTCGACAAAAACATTCAAAATACCCGTTAGCGTAATCCGTTCTTCTCCGTTTTTGCAAGGAATTTTCGAAAATGAAAGTGGGCCACACACATTTCAGTTATCTTTATAACCAAATTTCAAACGTTGATTTATCTAAAACAAATGCTAATGTCAGAACAACTCCTTTTGATATCGGCTTCACATTCCGAAACCTAAGTGCGACTTCTTTTTTCGGGATTCATCCTGGGCCGCAATGTATAACGAATTATAACTTACCCCTTTAACTTGAGAATGAAGCACTCTAGGAAACACCACAAAACCGAATAAAATCATGAATATAAGAGTTATGAGCGAACCGATTGCTAGCTTTGTGGGCATCTGCATTTTGCCACTTTTAGTCCTTATCAAGTTATTTTTAAGAGTATCCGGCAACCGATTGAGGGCTTTCAAATCCTGATGAGCTTTCCGCACCTTTCTGGTACCTCGGTAAACCTTCTTAGCGGTATCGAAGGAGAATTTGGCCAACTTGATTTGGGGAAAAACGGAAAACAATAAACCCTTAGCGACGCCGGCAGGTTTCATCAACTATTTTTCTGTCTGTTGTTCTGGCATATACTGAGGACTGCCCATCACGATGACATCCCACGAAATGCACCCGTAGTGGGGATAATAATCGGTTAAAATGGAATATTGGATTTTGCTCTCCTAACGATTATTTATTAATCCGTATCCACGAAGCCTTCCATCGGATGCGCAACACGCGGTTTGGTTTGTACGACTGCAACTTGTAATTGTGATGGTCCGATCTCCCACACTAATCGTAGCAGTCAAGGTAAAAGATGAGTCCTTCGCTAAGGAATCGCAGTTCAATAATCAACTGACTATCTGCCTACTCATGAGAGTTTCATTGAACATTGCTTACGGGGGTGCGTCAATATAACACAGGTGTACGAGGTATTATTTGTAGAGCTTAAAATCTACCCTCCGCTGCCTTAATTGTTGTTCTTTGGTCATGTTTTTATCATTTAATCGCTACTATTATAACTTTACTTCCCACACCTGTCGGTGTGTAAGTATTTGTATTGTATGGTATTTGAGATAATATGCTTTTTGGGCGTGTTATGATGTCTACATAACGAAAATCCACGTCACTCATTTCCGTCGGTTTGTCTGTCTGTCGGTCTGTCTGTCTGCCGGTTTGTCTGTCTGTCTGTCTGTCTGTCGGTCTGTCTGTTGGCGTTTTTCTAACGTCGTAATCTAACCGCTGCATGGGTTGTGATGAAATTTGGATAGCGATATGTTGTGGTGTCGTAGTAGGTAATGTTCCAATAATTTTGGAAATCGTTGGGGGGGGGGGGAGTAATTAGCAAAAAACGAAAAATTTCAAATATTCCTCAAACTTCGTTTTTAGGCGTTTTAGGGGTTCCTGATCATTTTCTACCTTTTTTTGGATGGGGGTGAAATTGGGGTGGTTAGGGGATGGGGGGGGGGGTTGTAAAACTCAAAAATTTGTTCTATTCGTAATAGGCTGTCCACTGACCTGTGAAAGAAAGATCTAGCGGCATAATATACCCCTTTTTAGGTCCATCCGAACATTGCCTTGGCTATTACAAAAATCAAGGGACTTGTCTGATGCATTTATTATACATACGAGTATTGTTTTAGGTCGTTCTGAATTTAGTAACATGGAAATTATGGAATCGATTTTAATGAAATTTAGACACAGTATTACTACCGTGGCGAGGTTGAAAAGTGCGTATAGTTTTCAAAAATCGTGTCAGTGGCGGCGCAGCAATAATAAAAAGACTAAAAATATAAAAATAGCTCAAACTTCGTTTTTAAGCAATTTGGGGGTTCCTGATTATTTCGTTTCGTCCAGTTGAAGCTAGCAGAATAAAAATTGCGGCGTTCTAATTCCTACGTAGAGACTTAGGAAACTATTTGCTAGTTTTTGTGTTGTGTGATGTTTTTTGAGGACATGCGAACGATTACTTGGTTGCAAGGGATCTCAGACTATAGCTTCATGCAAAGGGAATATAATAAAATGATATCACTATTATGTGTGGGAAGTACTGAGTCAATCAACTTGACTTCATTTTTTTGGGTGGGAGTGGAATTGGCGTGATTGGGGAGTGGAGGATTGCAAAACTGAAAAAGTTTTTGTATGCATAATAGGCTCTCCATTGTCCTGCGAGGAAGGATCTAGCGACATAGTACACCTTTTTAGGTCCTTCGGAACATTGTCTTGCTTATTACAGAAACTAAGGGACTTTTTTCTGATGTACGTTACATACGAGTATTGCTTTACCTCGTTCTGTATCATGTAACCTGAGATTGATTTCAATGAAATTTCGGCACAGTATTATTACTGAGGCGAGGATGAAAAATGCGTATGGTTTTTAAAAATCATGTCAGTGGCGGCTCAGCAATAATAAAAGAACTAGAAGTATAAAAGTAGCTCAAACTTCGTTTTTAGGCAATCTGGGGGTTCCTGATCATGGCGTTTCATCCAGCTGAAGCTTGCAGAATAAAAATTGTGTCACTCTAGTTCCTACGGAGAGATTTAAGAAACTATTTACTGGGGTTTTCTTGTTGAATGGGCAATGATTTGGTTGCCAGCCGATCTCAGACTATAAACTTGACTCCATTTTTTGAAAATCTAACAAAAGGTGGAAGTTTTGAAACCTATTTGCCGAATAAGTTCCATACAAATTGTTTTGTTTGAGTCGCTTCAAAGTTGTAAGCAGATAATAGTAATTCTTTGATTCTAATATTTGTCGAGCAGATTTCTGGAGCTGTCAGTGGTAGGTTCTGTTTTGATTAATGATTTTTATTGACTGACATACCTTCCAACTAGATACACCACAAAAACTGAACCTAGGAGCCCTAATCCCAAAGTATTGGATAGAAAGCCAACAAATAAAGGATCTTTAGTAAACATTTTTAAAATACGATACCTTTACAACGGTTACAGTTCAGACACCATATTATATAACCAAATCCATCAGAAATAACCTAAGTAATAACTTCCTTCAACATCCAGCACGACTTACCCAGTAGCCCTGTATAGTATAGTTACTATAGTTAAGCACCACACGTTATGATAATCTGTGACACTTGTCCTTGCTGTCTACAAAAGTAATTTATTAATAGCTACCAATTTTCATTAATTGTATAGATATGGGTACTAGTTTGGGCATGTCGTGCCATCATTCGGCTTGGCTCTCAAATTATATTTAATAAATATTTCAATATTGCCGTATGCCTTATTCATTAAATTCAACGTAAATATATACATATATATCAGCCTGGACTTTACCTGTTTAATTAATAACGCATTCATATAGCAACAAAAGCTTACACGGAGTTATTTTCGTTTTGTGACTCCTATTTACTTTGTCTAGATTGGTGTTTTCTGAGCACATACCAAGAAAGTGGACACCCAGCTTAATGTAACAATAGGCCGCATTCATAAAAAAGAACATCTGCTTTTAGTTCTAGGAATCGAAGCATTCACTTCACATTCTGTCCATGAGCAAAAGGAAAAGGTTTCAGTCTTTAGGAGCATTTACCTCAGTATTGAAGGATTTGCTTCAGAAAAGGCCGTATTTATAAGAATCAAGAATTTCCTTCAACGGAAAAGGTAGAAGGAAAAGCTTTTGTTTTAATTCGTATTCATAAACTTTTCCTTTTCAATGCAAGTAAATTCTCGCAGGAAAAGGAAAGGTAAACAAGCGTTATCAAGGGTTAATTGGCGCCAACAGTTTTCAACTTGCAGTAACAGAGGCAAATGCGCAAAGCATTATTAATGTTAGGTTAGGTGAATGACTACTGATACTACTAACTTTGGAAGTTGCTTTGATTCAGCTGTGATAAGACTGGGAAGGAACGAGGACTTTCAGACCAAGTGGAGGTACAAAACACACCCTAGGAGAAATCGGAGTGTAGGTTCATCGCCGAAATGGTAAGAAAATACCCTGAAATATTAAGCAAATTGTAATTTCTAGCGAAAAAAGCAAAAAAGTGAACAGCTACTGAAAAAGTTGCGATAGAGCTCAGACAGCTTCATGGGAAAGACATGAGCCGAGGCACCATACATCGATATTCATGAAGACGTAATTTTCCTAACATATGCCTTGAACATAAATACTAGCAGAGTTCTTCATGTTTACATATTTTGCCCCAAATAGACGCGGCTTTCAATTTCAATATGCGTGCAATCGTTAACTCCTATTGCAGTCAAAAAAATTTTTTCTGGACATTTCATTATGGCCTCCATCACTTTATTTTCAGTTGATTGGCAGTTGATCCAGTCAGCCGCTTTATCCACAATGCAACGAAGAGTGGTATCGACAATCCTGAAGACTGTAGGTTGTGTACATCCCAGTTCCTCACCTATACCACTCTGGAAACCCGGGTCATCCACGAACCGTAAACACACTTTCATTTTGTGTACTGGCGAAAGCGCTCTTACCCTAGTTTTCAGATTTTCGCCAACGAAGTGGTCCGCCGAACACTGTAAGTTTATTTCCTCAAAACGAAAGAGGGTTCGAAAATCGCACTCACGTAGATTTCATCTCTCTTTCTACACTTTTCATGCACATAGGTGCACTACATCTGCCATGGTACATTTGAATTCAAAAAATCACGCGCCCACTCTACAACTAAAAAAAAACTTAACCCTTCAAGTGCTCCGGATCTAGATGTATATTTTCTGGAGCAAATCCTTCGACTTAGGAGCAAATGCTCATCTTTATAGATGCCATAAAGGGGATAGCTTCTCCTTTAGAGCAAGATCTTTTGCTTATAAACAGAATGTGAAGCGAATGCTCCAATTTCTACAAGTAAAGGCAAATACTCTTTTTTATGAATATGGCCTAATCTCGAAACTCTATGTAAAACTTAGCAGTACCAGTGTCTACCTTTTCTTTTTCTCTACGAGGATTTGATTGCAAAGAGAAGGAAAAGCAAAGATTTTTTGTGAGCTCTACGTTTCTGTCTTACCTTTTCATTTGAAGGTAATGCCCCATTTTCATGAATACGGCCTATTGAGAACAACTAGTGGCTGCACCAGAACCATCTTACTGGCGCTCAACACATAGCCATGTAACACCACCTGCCCTAAGAAGGCTTTGTTAAGAGAATATAAGAAAATAATGCATAATACACAACTGCCTATCCATAAAGGTTTCCCGGACTTATCAAGAAACCGGCTTCGATCTAGAAAACCGCCAATGCTATCAACACAGCAACTGGTAGTTAATAACTTCAACATCAACACTGAATGGCAGATCCTCTGGAACGAAGATGCCCCATTCAATGTACGAGACCTCATCGAACCAGGTGTAAAACCTTCGACCAAATACAACGTATATAATACCTAATAATTATAATAATGATAAAGCTTTATTGCTCAACAGAGAATAGCGATTCAAGAGTACAGTTTGCTTAAATACGTCTGTATGAGACTCTGCGAAATCCAGCAATGCCGAGCATTGGGAAGGATTAGTTTTTTCTCTTCGATTCATTGCTGGTAATTAACTATACAAATGAATTTAAGCGAATTGTCACTTTGACATACAGCAATAATAACGTCAAAACTTGACAAACGAGATCCAAAATCTTTCGCTATCGCTTATAACGTTCGTCTGCGTCCGTTATATCCAAGTCGGAACGAAGACATTTATGGAATACCGAAACGAGCGAAAGCGTTGGAAGAATGTCGCTATCGCTTCTCTATCGCTTCGCTTGGAGTTACAAAATCACTACCAATGAAGTGTCAATACCTATGGAATGGCCCCGTCCCATTTAAACAATGTACCACTTTTGCGGACGACATAAGAAAGAGAGGTCGGTGAGAGAGATAGAGCTAGACGGGGAAAAAGCACGCATAAGAAAGAGAGGTCAGTGAGAGAGATAGGGCTTGTCAGGGAAAAAGCGCAGCCACCTACCTCCTAACCAGCTATGTGGAGCATTGGCAAATCTTCTACCGTTTTCCCTGACTAGCGCTATCTCATTCAAGCCGCAAACGAGTGCACGCGTGCCCCTTCCATAGGTATTGACACTTCATTGATCGCCACACTAGGATCACTTATCACAGGTAAATTTCAGTAGTTTTTTGATGCCATTCCGTAACAGAAATATCAGTCGCGCGTTCCGTCCTCTCTCTTTCCTTGTCTAAGGGTGAAACCATCGAGGTAGAATCCCCAGGAGACGCTATAAGGTTCAATTTCGCATAACAAAAACGGTAGCAGGAGGCGTGGCCAAGTGTGGTAACAATATGGACGCCTCGCCAGAGCCGGATTACTTTCTTACGTAAATAATTTTGAAAATTCATTACAATTATGATTTAAATATGAAGCATTGGGTTGATTTTTCAATCTAATGCAAAATTCATAGTTTAGTATATGAAAAAAAAAACAGGCTTTGTAGAGACGACATTATCATCAATTGAATAATACAACTGTATTATTGCTGCGATACGTACACTTTATTGGGATATAGATTACAAATTCGGTCCTGTACATTGTTATTTTTTTGCATACATACTTATGAAATGTAATTCCCGTCGATCTCTTCTTATCCATGCCATCTCTGCTAGAGAAACTACGATAAGCACGTGAAACCATTATTTCCTTTATGAATTCACTAGAATATCACTTAAAAATAACTAGAAATCTCGTTAAAAACACTCAAAAAAGCAAGCACGAAATTATCAAAGAAACGTCAGCTGTTTGACATAAGTGTCGAACCAATATCGCCAACTTGCACCTGCTTTCAGCCACGTTATCGCGCCTCCATGGGATTCTACCTTGATAGGTGAAACCGACCCTGAATATCCATTGAACTAGCATATACGTAAGGGCCCTCTAAGCATTATTGTACGGGTACGACCGAAAAACAGAGCTACAAAGCTATTGGAACTCATCAAACTAACCATGAAGGTTTAGCCTCACTTTATTATTTATATCGCCTTAGATACGTTTTTTAGTCCTATCGCTTCAATTTTGTTTCAAATCGCTGAATTGTCTAGCTCCGCTCCTGCAATAAATTATTTACAGGTACAACGAACAAGAGCAGCTGCCGAAAATAGAACGTAAATATTTTATAAGTAACTAACATTCATGAAGATGTAAGCCCAAAAAGAAAGCTGAAGTGCTACACTCCCAACTGAATACTTCTTGAAACTCGTTTAGGGGGACGTTATTTGGTATACCGGATGTCACCCATGCTGACTAGGAGCACGCCTAATAGGTAAATCACTGACTCCCTTCGTATTTGTGCATCCCGCAGGGCAAGGGCTCCTCAGCACTTAGTGAAGTCACACAAGGTTCGCAAGCTGGTCAACCAGTCGCGTTACTAAGGGCCCGCAGCTGCGGGGGGGGTTTGGGGAACCTGTAGTCTTGGAGACCCAGGGACTCAAGCGCCATCTTTTGTGCAACAATAAAGAACTAAAGTAAAAGGTTGCTGTCCTTTTGTGTTAGTATGTTTTACAAATAACGCTTATGAACCCCATGATACATATATGTATCACTGAAAAAGTGTGACATTACTTTATTTTAAATTAAACCCCAAGAATCGGCGCAGTATCCGCAGTGAATGGAAAAATACTGCAAGACAGCACACGTCCAAATTTTTTTGTCTAATTTAACTCTGTGTTTTTCATAACACAGGTCACACAAACAACCAACACATAGGTGTATAATACAAATTAAATGACATTCTGAACAAAATTCAAATCGAAAAATTGTGTGTTTTCAAACCACGAATTTTGTAACTTTTTGAGCGATTTAAACATGTAAAGGTCGTTGTTCAGTTTGTATTTTACACCTGTGTTGATTGTTTGTGTGACTTGTGTTGTGTAAGTCACTGAGCTAAATTAGCCAAAATTTATTTGACGTATTTCTGTTTGAGAAATGGATTTGGAAGTTTGTGCTGTTTTTTACGAGCAAACCTCAACGTTAAAGCCCTGAAGATGGCAATAAACGTTGGTGAAAGCTTGGCAGTCTCCTTCATGCAGTGACCCGTGTTTGTTATCAAAGTTTTGGCCACAACCCCAAGATGTTCTCTTTAATATATACAGGGTGAGTGCTAAGATAATACTTCTTTAACCGTGTATAGGACCCAGGAAGTTATTCCTACCACTAACTCCAGCATGACTCGACACCCACATAAGTGACACCTGATGTCTTGCCGAAATGTCATCCAAGAACTTTCAACATTGCAGAACGAGCCTTGATGTAAACCTACAAGCACTTAATGCCTTTAATGCTGCCTGGCTGTCAGAGCAGATGGTGATCCGCCTGCTTGGCCCCTGAATTTCGTAAATACGATACAAGCTAAAATCGCATATATCTCTGCGTGGAATACCTGTCTGATGGTACAGTAGTCACTTTCCCTTTATCTTTGTTAATTTTAAATTGGTAATTTCTAAAAGCCGCATATTATTATGAAAGCAACTTTTAAGATTTACCAATTTAGAATTATTGACTACGATAAACTGAAGGTGACTAGTGCACTAATTGTCAGGAACAATGCCTGATGTTAAGACAAAATTCGAGCAAGAAACTGAAATAGACTAGGTACGTTTTAATACACAACTCTAGACCAGGATCCAGACCTAGTTACATTTTTGATTCTGTATCTCGCTTATTTTTTAATTTTCGGATAAAATTTATTTGAAAAAGCTGTTTATCACAAGCCCATATACCACTGAACGAAACGATGTTCTAGAACCTATCGTACAATATGTCATGAAGAACGTTTCGTGTGTCAAAAAAACCCAGCATGAATGTAGTAGGAGGGGCCAAATACAATAATAATTTCTTCAAAACAAAATTCGAATTTTTTGTTTCCAATGTATGTTAATTATTTTACTTCCCACACCAACAGGTGAGGGGAGTATTGCGATCGCGAACATTTTCGATTTTGAGCGTTTTATGATGTCTACATAACGAAAATCCACGTCACTCATTTCCATCGGTCTGTCTGTCTGTCTGTCGGTCTGTCTATTGGCGTTTTTATAGCATCGTAATCTCAGTAAACGCTGCATGGATTGCGATGAAATTTGGGCAGCGATATGCTGTGTCATCGTAGTAGGTAATGCTCCTATAATTTTTAAAAACAGTGCATGGGCGGCGGAGTAATTAGCAAAAAACAAAAAAAAAATAAATCACAATACACTTTTTTAGGTCCATTCGAACATTCTTCTGCCTATTACAGAAACCACGGGAATTCTTTCTGGTGTAGAATAGGGGTATTGCTTCAAATCTGTATTGGGTATCGAGGAAACTGTTGAATTGATTTTAATGAAATTTTGACATAGTATTGCTACCGTGGCGAAAACAGAAAATGCGTATGGTATTCATAAATCGTGCCAGAGGCGGCGCAGAAATAATAAAAAGACTAAAACTATAAAATCAACTCAAACTTCGTGTTTAAGCGTTTTAGAGGTGTCTGATCATTTTTTCACCTTTTTTTGATGGAGGCGAAATTGGGGTGGTTTGGGGGTGAAGGGGCTCAAAAACTAAAAAATTTCTTGTATTCATAATAGGCTGTCCACGGACATGGAAGACCTAGCGACATAGGTGCATCCGAACATTGCCTCACCGATTACCGAAACTAAGGGACTTTCTGTGTGCATACGAGTATTCATTGCTTCGGATCGTCTTGTATTTTATAACGTGGAAACTATTAAATTGATTCTATTGAAACTTTGACACTTTATTACAGTGGTGAGGATGGAAAACGCGTATGGTTGTTAGAAATGGTGTCAGTGGCAGCGTAGCAATAATCAAAAAAACTAAAAATATAAAAACAGCTCAAACTTTGTTTATAGGTGTTTTAGGGGTTCCTGATAATTTTTTTACCTTTTTTGGGTGAAACTATCCCAGATGGGTAGCTAGTGATGAATCATAACTATACTAGCCTACGAGTGCCGATAACTGGCATACTGGCAAGCAGGTAGTGAGTGTCGACAACTAACTGGCCAAAGTGCCAATAACTTCAGCACCGTTTCATTTTAAACTGATTTTTGTGGCAGTAGGTCACTATTCCATATTTCTTACTATGTTTTATGGAAGTAGAATGCTGAAGGTATACAACTTCCATAGTTTCAATAACAGGTTTGGCACATAAGCCTTTCAAAAGTATATTCAAATGTGAGGAACCTCATAAAGTGCCAATAACTAGGTAGTTTACCCTATCCAAATATCCAAAAAAAGAACTAAACCCAAAATAATAGTAATATAAGAAAAATTCGGTCAATTCCTTAACAACCTTTTATGGAAACGTACACGACTAGGACTACTAGAACACTCTACAGTCTGGCATGCGATGCGAAAGTGTAGCGTTACTGGTGAATTTAACAATACACATTGTTCTGTAAACAACATTTACAAATTAATATCAACCTGAAGCGAGGTTCCGCTTGATGACTCAGTCGTCCACTCTCTTCAATGTCGATGGTACCATCTACGACATACGTTGCTAGTCTGAAGACACTGAAACCGACACAGTACAGTCAATTCAGGTAATACTTTGAGATGAAAGGAGACGATCGTTGCCCGCAGACTGCCCACACAACAAAATAATAAATGGGCATACAATGAATATCGAATGAATGGATATGTATATACAGAAAAAATGGAGCAAGAATGTCTAATGGATGCGAAATAGACATCAAAAAAATATACATTTTTTAGCTTTAGCAAGTTGTAAATTTTCGAAAATATTTTATATATTTTTTTTATCTATCACTATATATCTGAAAGGATCCGGTAGGACTGTAAATATAAAGTATTTATGTACATATCTATTTTTTTTAACTTTTACCATGTGAATATATGAAAGTTGTCTGCTTTTTGGCTTTTTAATATGACCATCTCACTTCATAGATTTGTTTCTGAAGTATATGAACGCAATTTTTCAAAATGTAAGAACGCATGAAGATCCATACTTCAGAAACAGATCGTGAAGTCCTGTGAAGTTCTCTACAAGGTACTAATTCATTCACAGGAAAACCACCCTTCTTTGGGGTGCCACCAACACTTCTTTTGGGGTGCCATCACCAAGACTTCTCCGGGGCATCACCCTTCTTCAGGGTGCCACCATGTAGACATCATCAACACTTCTTTGGGGTGCAATCATCACACTTCTTTGGAGTGCCACCATAAGAACTTCTTCGGGCTGCCATTATCAACACTTCTTCCAAAGGCAACCATGCTTATTTGAAAGATCACCATGCCGTGGATGTGACAAACAACTATGGGGCACCACCTTCTCTTCGCAAGGGCACCACGAGAACTACTCCCTGGACTTCCCACCGAAGCTAAGTTCTTGTTTTCAAAAAAATATATATAATATATACATATGTACTGCATTCGTATACAGAAATAAATCTTTATCAAACCATTGTTGTCCTGTTTTCATTTCTTGACGGCTAGCTAGACTCGCGTACGCACGCACGCACCCACAGCCCCTTGTTTCATGCAATCCAATTGAGCAGCTGGTTGCTATGGGCAATATGTTGGTTGGTGGCTCACCACCAATCAGCATTTTATTGTTACAAGTATCATATATACATTTAGTACTTTACGCCTGCGCGAAGGACAACTAGTGCCGCCATTGCTGATTTCTAGTCATTCCGCCGTTCGCGCCCTTAGTCGTAGTTAGCGTGTATGTGCTGGTGCTGGTTGTGCCTGATTACCTGATCGATTGAAATATTTTGCAATGTTACTTAACTTCTGGCTACTAATAACACTCGCATCCAGCGTTTGACGGTAAGTCACAAGCGGAACAAGCCACCTACAAAATTTTATAACCTTGATTTCTTTGTGAATTTAGACATACTATTCAACAGGAAAGAGATGGCAATCACAGTAATCCATTTTGCCAAGTATTATTATTGTAACTAGAAATTGAATTAATAGCAATACATAATGAGATACATAATACACCTATTCGGTTTTTTCATAGCGGGCAGGAGCCACAAAATCTTTTTCGCTCTAATAATGGTGATACTTCTTTACTACTCCTACAGGACGTTTGAGAAACGTAAACCGAACCACTCCCCTTTTTTGCGCGCCAAAAGTGGTGATACCCAACGACGTCCTACTCCTGATACTCGAGACGTCCTTCAGTAGGACGTAGATGGTGACACCTGACTGATCCCGGTTCCTGCTACCCCCCCCCCCCCCCGCAGGTTGATGATTAAGCTAGTGCCCCCCTACCCCTACTGAAATCCTGGAAACGGGCCTGGTCAACAGCGCTGCTTGGATGGTTTAGTAAGTTAACGCAGCAGAACAAAGTGAAAAGATAGACAGTGGTATAAAAACTTTTGATATAAAGAGTGTAACTATTTGCAATTTTCGTCTGCCGAAATCCTGTCGCAAAGTTCTTGAGTTTATATTAAGGAAGCTTAGCTTATGTCAGTCGCAAAGTCTAAAAAGCTTCCAAATGGAAGATGCTAAATGGAAAATCGAAATATACGTCCATTGAGTTCTATCTAAATTATTTTTATTTTCTTACAGGCTACTGATATATCTTATTTTTGTCTCATAGCAAATGCAATTATTGTAAATACGGCACCTTGCTACCATATAATCCCACACCCAAATACCTAGGTGTCACACTGGGTAGAATGCTATCGTTTAAAAAACATATTCAGTCCATCGCAGCCGAAATAGCATCTTGCAAAAATTATGCGGAACCTCTTGGGGCGCCTCCGCTTCTACGCTCCGTAATTCGGCCTTGAGCCTCTGTTTCTCTGCTGCTGAATTTTGCTCGCCAGTGTGACTAAATAGCTCACATACTAGGCTGGTAGACGCCCAGTTAAAGACTTCTATGAGAACTATTACGGGGTGCATCAAATCAACCCCAACTTACCGGCTACCAACACTCAGCCAGATAGCTCCATCACCCATCCGTCGCAAAAATGCCCTTGTGAAAGTATACAACAATATTAAAACAAATCCTTCACTGTCAATCTACGGAGATATATCTGATCTCTCCTTTGGCAGATTACGGTCCAGAAAATCACCAATTACACCAGCTTTCCAACTCGAGTCTGATGGTTGTAAGCGTGCAGTTAAATGGGAAGAAATTTGGGCGATACAAACACCACAAGAAGTGAACAGTAGTCTAACTGAACCCCCCTGGTTTTGAGCTCCACCGAAAGGAATGATTAACCGTAACCCATTAAACACATATACGTTACTTAAACGTAATTTAAACGTGTGAACGGTTGATAAAACGTTTACGTTAGAATGTTAACGGTTCGATTTTGGTGTAAAATTATATCGTTTGATTAAAGCGTCATAATAACGTTTAATTAAATACATAATTCTACGGTGACTCAGTTTCACGCTAGAGTAACGTTGTGTACTCCACAAATAAAGTGTGACAAGAATGATGTATTCAGACGTTAATATAACGTTCTGATTCATAATCATTCTGCAATCCATTGAGTTTCAATATTGGAGTAACGTTGGCTAAACCATTTTATTAACCATATGAGCAACTAGTTTTTCAAAAGTTCTTCATTTTTAAATTAGGAGCAAAATCTGGTCAAGCGTCTAACAAGAAACAAAATACACAATTCTGCCAATCCGTTATAATCTATACAAACCGTTATGATAGCAGATGAAAATAACGTGCATTGCTCGTTCAGGTACAACGTTATGATAACGTAGTTTCTAAACGGAGCAATTTTATTGGTCCGAAAAAGCCAGGCTGTGCGTGTATGTCGTGACATCAGTACTGGCGGCGGCCATTTTCACCCGTGTTGTTGTAGAGTCAACAAGTGTTCTCCGCCCCCTGAGTCTTCAGCTGTTTACTACAGGTCTTGCGTTTGGTAAGTATATCCACATGACTAACTGGTTTGCTGAGATGAAAATACGAATGTCCCTAATGCGAAAATTTTGCTGTGGACCTCAGAGATGCAAATGATGCTATTACAACTCGTCGCTTGGTGGCGTGCGTTTGTTCTGGTTTTTTTCTCAACTCATATGGAGTACCTATAACCGTTTATTAATAGTAGCATTGTAATTATCATGCTTCCTAATTATTATTTGGCTTTTTTACATTTTGTTTCATACTGTTGAAGGAATAAATCTGAATTGGTTTATTTTCATGTATTTATAATGATTTGGATTAACGCAAAATTGAAACTGTGGTTTCCTAATTTTTATTAACGCCGGACATATTGTGGTGGCGGTCATGAAAAATAAATAGTTGGGGGTTGTTCTAGATTTAATGAAAATGCTCTACTTTTAGGTAATGGTCAATTATGCCACATTTTAAGATTCTTTCAAAACGTCAAGTACAAAGAAAAGTAACAAAACGAGCAACTTTAACGAAACAAAAATTTTACATTGCGTCTTTTATAATCGCCCTTAAAGTTGTGTATATACTTTATTTTAAGTTATATATTATATGTATATTCCTTTATAAGCAGCCTTCTAATTTGATGTATCCACTTATTAATGAGAGTTCAATAAATACGTTAAAAAAACAACCATTGCGTTTTATTTATGATACCCTTTAAAATTATAAGCACTATTAATAGCAATTCAAATACTACCTCAGAATAATGTTTTAATTGGGGCAAAAATAATATCTTATTAACGTTGCAAATACACGATTTTTAAACGTTTTCGAAAAGGGTTACAAATTGAACTTTTTTTAAACGTATAATGATCGCTTTTTTAAAATCGGGATAAAACGTATATTTATACGTTACCTATAACGTTAGAAACCGCGACATTTTTAAGTTGAATGTACGTAAAGAAGTAACGTAAAAATGAAAAGGTGTCAGGGATTAAATAACGTTTAACTAACGTATGAGTGTTTACTGGGAAACAGAATTTGCACGTCGCACGGAGTATGCGCTGATTCGTTGTTTAAATGGAAGAAGCGCGAATCCCCACGATGCGACGCCAAACTGTCAGACATAGTGCCTCAGAGCATATCCAGGCAACAACAAGGACTTCCTCCAAGGCAAACCATCAGCCGCAGAATGGATTTCCAGGCTCGATATCAACCTATAGCCTAGTTGCTATTTATATCGCAAAAAAAACAAAACAACTTTTTTCATGTGTACTAGATAACCAGACCCTAAGTAAATAACAATATTGTAAAATACATTATACTCATAAAATGAGCTCAACTATTCCAATTATAGGCTGTTGTGACCTCTTAGCATCATTTTTAATTCAAATATATCTTTTTGAAGAACAGGCTGATGTTGAGTCCAGGAAAAGATACAATGAAACCATCCGACATGCAAAAAGCCAATACGATGCCAAAATAAAAAATAAGGTCATGTCACACCTCAATGGCAGCCGCCAAATAGAGGGGTAACTTCTCGAGGAGCAGCTTCCCACCGATTACATGTGTGGATGGAGCAGTCGCAACTTCTTTCAAGGACAAGGCCGAAATATTTGCCAAGATATTTGCAGCAAACTCCACTATAAAAGTCCATCCAGTACCCAGTTACCATCCATACCGAGGAGAACCCCAAGCCATGAGCGAAATAACGTTCAGAACAAAAATAGTTCGGAAGGTGCTGCAGCCACTTGACATTAATGAGGCGAATGGGCCCGACATGATCTCCTCCATGTTGTGAAGAAGTGCGTAACGGAGCTCGCTCCCATATTTACCCGCCTCTTTCTTTCAGCTTGCATCCAGCCGGTGTCAAAAAAGGGGGCCCAATACTGATCCGACCAACTACAGACCTATAGCTCTGCTCTCTGTAGTCAGTAAAGTGATGGAGAAATGCGTCAACCAAGAGCTCATGAAATACCTAGATCTCCATCACTTAATCAACCACAGACAATATGGATGCCGACACAAAAGATCAACTGGAGATCTCCTGACTTGCGTTTGGCGAGGCTCACGTCATTGCTGTCGATATTTCAAAGGCATTTGATCGACTGTGGCATGCAGCTCTCCTAAACAAGCTTCCGTCTTATGGGCTTCCAGTTAAGATTTGCGGTTGGCTCGCAAACTTCCTCTCAGGTCGGAAAATCTGTGTCGTGGTAGACGGCTTTTCCTCTTCCCTCCATAGCATCAATGCTGGGGTTCCGAAGGCATCGGTATTGGCTCCCACACTGTTTCTGCTTTAAATTAATGATTTACTATTTAGCACTATAAACCAATCCACAGTTTTCACTTTCAAAGGATCTCGGTACCATTACAGCTTGTGGGTTCAAGAATATGGTAAAATTTAATGCTTCCAAGACCCAGTATTGTACGCTATCAAACAAGAAGTGCCCAAGCCAACACCAAGTTCTAATGAACAACCGTGCTCTGCCAAGGAAAATCTGATCTGGTACGAACACGTTGCGTCATTTGCAACAGCTGTTGGTAAAAAGCTTGGGTACCTATTTAGAGCCAGAAAGTACTTTTCACCATGTAACCTCCTCACGCTATATAAAGCCCAGATGAGACCTGGCCTGGAGTATTGCTCTCATGCCTGGGGAATTGCTGCCTCTACTACTCTATCTACACTAGATGCCGTCCAGAGAAGGGCAATTCGACTAATTGGCGACCCGGCCTTAACGCGCCACCTCCAGCCACTTTCTCACCGGCGTGTTGTTGGTGACCTCTCACTCTTCCACCGATATTCAAACGGAATCTGCTCCTCTGAGCTATCCTCTATCGTACCGCCGCTCACCGCTCCTATCAGATGCACCCGCGCGACCGCGGCATATCATCCTAAGGCGGTCGTTCTTCATACACCAAGAACCGAGCGGTACAACCGCACATTCATTCCCAGGGTATCAAAGGCTTGGAATGGACTGCCAGGAGATGTATTTGTTGGGCCTGCGGGTATTGGCTCATTCAAATACCGCGTTAACAAACTTACCCTAACATAACCCTTTCACAGTAGCCACGGTACTCTGGTAATTAGGCTCTGCCTACGCCGGTCTGCACAGTTATAAAAAAGAGTTTTACACGTAAAGACCTATGATTTCATTAAATAGACAAAATATAAATAATGAGCATGAAATAAAAATCATAAAAAATGAGGAAACCCCTACTCCCCTAGTCTTAGTCGTGAGGCATGTCCATGTGTGAATGTGAAATAATGTATGTACCCCTTTCGCCATTATTGTCCAGAAAATATGGTTTTTGGGGTTTCTGCCTGTTGTTCTCTTAATTCCTCTGGTTGATTAGTTTCGTTACGAGTTTTACACTATAGAATCAACTGACGCGCTACTGATGTCAATCCGTAATCTTTTTTATGTGATGGAATCCTCTTTAGTAGAATTGAAACTTTGATAGTTTGTATGTAAGAGCTAAATAAATTTTTTTTAACTCCCAATTGATTTGCTATCTGTAAAACTAGTCACAATGAGCAAATAGTTTGTTTCACTAACACTAACATGTAGGGAACAGTTCAGTAACTATTTCCTCTTTCATCTTTGCACATACACAAAGTTTAGCACTGGGAACTACACACTACACGTTCACTCAAATCTTTCTGGAAGATCGCTTGGGATGTGCCTCTTCAACCTGCGGCTGCCCTGATGCTGCATAAGGTGTCTGGCTAATGGGTTGGGATGCTCTTGAAGACGAGTCCTGTACCTCTCGGCGATGTTTGACACTTCTTCTTTCACTGATGGGATCTGCAAGTCGCGCCTGATAAATTCATTTGGAACATACCATGGAGCTTTGGTTAGGAGTCGTAATGTTTTGGCTTGGAACCTCTCCAGTATTTCGATATTAGAATTCGAGGCCGATCCCCATAGTTGTATACCATAACACCAAATTGGTTTTATTATGGCCTTATATATCAAGACTTTGTTGCTCAGCGATAGAGAGGACCTGTGACCTATCAACCAATATAGGTTTTGAAGTTTCAGCCCTAGCTGTTTCCGTTTAGTAAAAATGTGTTTTTTCCATGTCAGTCTTCGATCAAGGTGCATGCCTAGATGTTTTACATATTCTTGTTGTTGTAGATTCTGGCCATCTAGAGATACAGTCGAACAGTTATTTCTCCTGTTAGTAAACGTTACATGGACGGATTTTGATTCGTTCGCTTTGATACGCCACCTCCTGAGCCAAGTTTCTGTGTCGTCAAGGCTGTTTTGTAGCTGATTTGATGCCTCCATGTGGTTAGGATGCACTGATAGTACTGCAGTATCATCAGCATAAGTAGCTATAGTTTTACACGTAAAGACCTATGATTTCATTAAATAGACAAAATATAAATAATGAGCATGAAATAAAAATCATAAAAAATGAGGAAACCCCTACTCCCCCAGTCTTAGTCGTGAGGCATGTTCATGTGTGAATGTGAAATAACGTATGTCACCCCTTTCGCCATTATTGTCCAGAAAATATGGTTTTTGGGGTTTCTGCCTGTTGTTCTTTGAATTCCTCTGGTTGATTAGTTTCGTTACGAGTTTTACACTATAGAATCAACTGACGCCCTACTGATGTCAATCCGTAATCTTTTTTATGTGATAGAATCCTTTTTAGTAGAATGGAAACTTTGATAGTTTGTATGTATGAGCTAAATAAATGTCTTGTATACTACCCGTCAGTGAAGTCCGAACACTGCATGCATGCATACCGCATACCAACCAACTGTGTCGGTACTCTCTAACTTAGGAGATAGAAACATGTCTCTATCACCATGACGACCATGACGATCGGGCAGTTTCGGGTGCCTGTCACGTGTCTTCTACGCTGTCACGGCACGCTGTCAAATTTACGAGGCTACCCGATCCCATAGTACATAGTGCATAGAAACACGTGTCTAAGTTACAGAGTACCGGCGCTGGTCTCTCTCCACATTTGCAACTGATATCATCGTTTTTGAATCGACAAAGGTAAATAGCGATGCAAATATCCCTTTTTTTCTAGGTGTTCGGATTTCACTACACTATTGTGTGTAAACGCCGTAGTTCAAACAACTTATGCAAATTTGAAATGAACTTTTGATAAACTTTTGCCGAAGGAAATCAACTATTGTGATTCGGTATAGAGGCCAATTCATAAACTCGACGTTGCCGTTGCCGTCGCCGTTGCCGTTGGCCGTTGCAACATAAATACATTTAAACACCTAAGACCATTCATATTCGACGTCCGCCGTTGGCAATGCCGTTGGGCGCGCCGTTCGACATAACTATCTTTTAACTTTTGCCGTCCGCCGTTCGTAGCCACCGTCGTAGCCGGCGTATAAGCCAACCATAGTCGTCGGTACCGGTCATGTGACATTGTTATTATTGTTGACGTCTAGTTGTCAAAAGGATTCTGGGTTTTCTCAAATTTTCTGTATTGGTTATTGGTTTTAAGTCCATTTTCACCAGGAACATTCAAAGATCTTTCACAAAGCCAAAAACACTGATGATAAATCGCAACAGAACATATTACAAACACGATGGCAAAGCTAGGTTAACGGCACGACGTCGAGTTTTTTCAATAGCAGCCTTGTGCTACGAACGTCGAATGTCAGCGTCAACGGCAACGGCAACGCCAACGTCGAGTTTATGAATCGGACTTACGTCTCTTTTTCGCATGTATGTATCTATAAGGCCTGCACTATTCAACTTAATAACCAGCAGGATTGGCTGATGGCTGAACCGAGAGAGTCAGTGTTGCGCGATCAAATGTATACAGTATACACTTCGCTTACCGTTCGATTGATACTGTGATTTAGAGGTGTTGTATTGGGGTTTTTGGTGTTATCTTTAATTGGATACCTGTCAATTAGGTGAGTGCCAATATAACTTTGACAACCATCGGTTGTTTACGTGAAATAAAAGGAAAACAGCCGACAACACAGCACGAATACGGGGCAAAGTTAAAAGAGAAATTACAGGTAATTGAACCTCGTTAACGGCAAACGATCAGACATCTCCTAAAATAGAACGTCAGAATGAATATACGTTAATTCTTCATAAAGGCTTTTAGACGGCCGCGCCAAAAAGTGGTCTAGATTAATATGAGGTTATCCATTCGGCCAGTTTATTTCCAAAGCACTTATTCTGTAGCTTTGCCGCGAAAGTGAAAGACCCGAATATATAGACAACCAGAACAGTGCTTGACAAAAGTGAGGCATGGGCATGGGTGCCTATGACCGACCCACCTGATAGATCTGCTTGATAATAATCATTATGCATGACGTCTACAGAACTGTTTCCTCAGCATACTTGTCTTTTGTATATCTAGTGTCTCGTTAATTCAGCGTTTTGTTCGTTACCTAAGCACAAATAAAATTCGATGGCATTTTCTCAAAATAAATAAATTTCAGTACACAAAAAATGTAAGGATTGTAAGGTGTATTTAAAATTTGCAGAAAAATCGAAATAGCTCAGAAATATGAATGTAGGTATAACAAGTGCTGTACAAAGACGAAAGCGTATTAAAATCAACTCTTTGGTATAATAAAATATTGGGGGTTACATTTAAAAAACAATGACCTTGTATATGAATATCCGTCTTCGGTTTTCATACCTCCGATTTTAAAACTAGAGGATACTTTTTATATTTCCATGTATAAACAATATATTTGGATTCATCACTTTTTGATATACAGTAAGTTCATTTGACAGCGACTGGGATATCAAAAAGGGGCACAACTTTTGAAATATTCTATATAATGTTACAATATCTTATATCATAAGAAGGAATATTATTAGTAGAATCTGAATAATTATGGTATAATGTTTAGGGTGTCTCATTTAAAAAAAATACATGTTTGCATGCTGCTACTGTATAAACAAAAATATTTTCTGAGTAAGGAGCATATGCTTAGCTATAACTTCTGTATGCAACTTTTTTGCTATATTTTACAGTAGTGCAGTTATCAACCGATCCGGTACAAAAAACTCACCCTGATTACATGTTTACTGATACACCGGAATTGAAGCTTATACGCAATCCAATTCGAAATAATTGCGCCAATTTCAGCTGTGAGGCAACCAAACGCTTATGCAACAGCAAAACTTTTTGTGGCTGTTAATGCATAGTATTTCAGCATAGATATGAGTGTCGGCGATGTTCGCAACGACATAGGTATAGAAGAAGTCAGAAATACATGAGCTGTTTAATTTTTTGCGAGCAAGGGAAAGAAAGCAACAAAAACTGGACACCTGCAAAGTTTACGGAACATATATTCCGTAAACTTCGACACCTGCAAGCTGCAGTATAGGGGCGGCTTAGATTATTTATTCGTAAATATTTCCTCAATCTAGGTAAGGTAAGGACGGTATGTGACAAACTTAATAATTCCATCAATTTAAGTTCGTTGAGTATCCGCGAAACCGTGCTAAGTCACCAATAAAAGGTCATCAAATGATAAAAGTGAACGGAGACTTTTTTACCTGAAATTAGCAGTATCACTACATGTAGAATTGAATCGCACCACGCAGTCGATAGATTAATTGACTTATCGATCTGTCAAGTGGTTGTCCGAATTGTCTCCGTACTCTACAGTTACCAGTGACGACGTACACTATACGAAACAAAGAAATTGTGGATGTTTAGGTATTTATTTGCCCAGTACTGTCGTAAGCAGTAGCAGTTTCACTGTCCTAAATGTCCTTCTGGCATGAAGCACTGCTGCCTTATCAATAACGCCCTCGGTAACGCCCATATCCATCTCAGCATCATCACCTATTTGGTTTTCGTTCCGTTGATCTACCTGCTTCGGGAACATAAAATGTTTCTTCCCGCGGTCAAAATATTGTACTCATTCTGAAAATAGCTTCACACTCACACAAAAATTGCTGGCGTTGATATATCTACCTACCTTACCCTCTCATCTCTCATACAGCGGTTAGAACTGGCTAGAGACGGAATAACCCCCAATGCCTACCCTGGCCGCACGCGCGGTGTTTGTTTTTTACCTAAACCGGCCAACCCTTTTAGGCACCCAGCGATACCACAGTCCAGTGAACATGTATATAGATTTAACGGCGCGTCAACAGAATTCGATATTCTTACAATGCATAATTCATTTTGCTTGATTCAAAACTAGTATTTTGAACTATTAGTGCCTTATATGTGTTTGGCCATACTGGGACGTATGTGTTGTAAGAATAAATCACTGTTTAATATTACTCATACACATAGTTCGATAGGAGTACAAAAAATGTAAACAGCTGTTATATATTTCTGACGCATACAATATGTTGGTGCTCCTTAGGTTTTTGTGGCAGGTACAACTATTACTCGTAATTCAATAATTGGAGAGGTAAGATACTCAGTTAGCATTTTATTAAAATAGTCCCGTGAAAAATTAACCTGTATCAGTAAAGAAGTATAAGCATAAGTAATGTTCATAAACTCAAAATGTATTTGGGCGTTGAACTCAGTGAAAAAAAATAGTCAGGTTGTACCTAATTAGTGTTCTAATAGTTAGATCATGAAAAGATAGAAATAATTGGTTCACAATTATAAGAAACATACCTATTAAATAAATCAAGAATCCTTGTCTGCAAACATCACTACAATCCTAATAACTTACCTAACACTAACCTAAAGTATGTACTCAAAGGTAGGACTTCCTTTGGGCATCTTAATAGGGTGAATGATACAGTCGTTGGCCCCCATATAGTGATTGGCATGGAAACCGTTTATTCCAAGTTCCAAGTAATCTTAAGCGAGAAAGCAAGCAAGCAGCGCAAATTGAACAACGGACTTCCACAAGGCTCAGTACTGGCCCCCTTACTTTTCAATCTACATATATCTGACATGCCAGAAACAGTCAGTTACAAGTTTTGCTATGCGGACTATATAGCCATAGCTTTTTCTGATAAGAGCTTCAAGAACATTGAGCATACTCTTTCTAACGATTTGTGTGCTCTAAACAACTACTTCAAGAAATGGAGACTAGTACCGGCCCGAACAAAACTGAAGTTTCCTGCTTCCACCTGAATAACAAACTAGCTAAACATGAACTGCAGGTACTTTATGCAGGCGAACCCCTGAAACATAACCATTTTCCAAAACATCTTGGAGTAACGTTAGATCGCACCCTCTGCTGTAAGAAACATCTCGCAAACACTGCAGGAAAACTGATAACACGCAACAACATTATCCAAAAGCTATGTGGAACGACGTGGGGTGCCACGGCTCCAACTCTACGAACCAGTGTGCTAGCTCTTGTCTATTCGTGTGCTGAGTACTGTGCGCCTGTCTGGATTAACAGCCATCATACCACACTAATTGACGTCCAACCGAGCGTCCAACTAAATCACACTATGAGACTTAATACAGGCGCAGTAAAGACAACCCCAACTCAATGGCTGCCTGTACTCTCTGGAATAGCCCCACCGCAGCTGCGAAGGACTGACGCCCTTCTTAGGGAGTATAACAAGGTTACGGCCAACAACAAACTGCCCATCCACCGAGCAATACCCCCGTTGCAGATAAACAGACTTAAATACCGACAACCACCAGCAAGGGATGCAGAAGGACTTAAAACCAATAACTTCGACTCCTCAAACCAATGGCGCTCCTAGTGGGAAGGTTTTGCAGAACACCACTCTCGATGCGCATTTATGGGGCCAGCCTTACTTCCAGGATCAGAACTGCCCCGGAAAGAGTGGGTAAAACTTAATAGAGTCCGAACAGGCCACGGCAGATGTGCCGACTCCCTTTACTTTCCCCTCCCAGACTATAAACCATATTACGAGCGAATGTGAACTGCGTGCGTTTCAGGGATCGCGATAAGAGCTCTTCACAGCCACACCTTTGGAGCTGAAGTGGTTGAAAGAACTGGACATCAACCTGTAAATACCAAAGACTATGTATCTTAGTTTGTAGCTGTATATATTTTATTTTAGTCTAGGGTACAATAGTTTTTTTTAATTTATATTTACTATTGTCATGTTTTCATGCCATACGATAAATAAAAATAAATAAGCAGTTTATTCTAGAATATTAAGGTACTGTATTTAACTCTACCGCGTATAGCTAGAGAACAATCGTTCGGTCATGTTCCAGCTCTTGTCTAGTGAAGTTTCGTATGGGTAGGTTGGTTACAATAATTTTTTGCGTCTAAAACTCCGCACCCACATAAAGGATTAACTGAAGACTTGAATGCGCACGCCACAGAGTACAGTTAAAGCTCCAGGTACAGATAAAAGCATGCTATTAACGAGTAATGCTACTTCGTAGCATGTGTATACACGCCTTGCTCGAGCATGCTAATTTCGACGATGCTAAAGAACGTGGTCATGCGATTAAATGGAAACGTGTCAGTGACAGTAGCATGCTTATTTTGAGCATGCTATTTATGAGCACGTTATCTGTAGCTTCACTGTGTATGGAGAAGCAGAAGCATGTGGTGTGCAAAGGTATGTCGTTGGAAATCAAATGCTGTTAGATTTCTGACGTGCACAGTTAACTTTCCGGGGATCGCGCTCTATTATTTGTATAGAACGCTCACTCGCGGACTCACACTCCGCAGTCATAAAAATGGTTCCTTAATGATTATATGTGTAAATAAATAGTAATAAAAGGTTGATTTAGTTTATTTTAGGATTATATTTGTAAAATAAATCAAATTCGACTTGTCAACACTCCCGTGATTCATTCTCTGACGCCGTGACGCCTCGACGTCTTCCGCTAAACATTCTTCCATTAGCGTTTGCAGTCGGGCTTGTTCTTTCTCCTAGGAGTACACGGAGTACGCCATCTGTCAAAAGGTGTATTTTGTTATCCTAAACTTTCATAATACAAGCTAAAACTTACCTTTTTGCAAAGCAAATACAAAAAAATGCACAAAAAATTTAAATCGAACGCTCGTGTGCGGACTCACGCTCCGCAAAAGCTATAATTAGAGCTCAAATGCATCCAACTACAAACGAATTAACACTGATCGTCACTGAAGTAGCGATAGAAAGATATGCAATTGTGCAGCGTCGCGAGTGGGCGTTCTTCGAACTATCGGTATAAATTATTAGATGCGGACTCACAGTCCGCACGCGATCTCCAGAAGATTAAGTCGTTGGGAATCAAATTCTGTTAGATGTCTGGCGTGCGCAGTTACAGTTGCACGGTGAAGAGTGTCCATGTGTGGTTAACAAGTCCGGACAAGTTTTGGGTTGGAGCAATGGCGTTTATCAACTTCCAGTATTCATCAAGATGTCGGACATTCGCCACACTTCACGTTTTTAACAGAATTCACTGAATTATATCGACATTTTTCGTGCTTGTGGCATATGAAAGGTAAAGACTATAATGATTGTAATAAGAAAATGCTGCGTATGAGACATTAGCAGCAAAACTGAGAGAAGTGGATCAGAACGCAACAAAAGCTGCAATCGTTAGCAAAATTAATAAAATCAGGGTATGTTTTTGCGAAGAACACGTTCTAATTAATAATCATGCCAGTCAGCAGGGTGTAGACGTAATTCTGATAATGCATTCACGTAAGAATATTAATATCCATATCATACCCCATCTGGATCTAGGTCTCTTGGTTTTTGAGGCACCTTTTTTTACTATTAAGCACGTCACTGTCATCAACATCAGGGTCTTTTCGTGACGCCATGTTACGCAAGACTGACGGCCTTAGGGCCTAGCTACATCTCCACGTCACGACGTCGTCAACGTGGAACGGTGCGGTGTCGCTGCAGGGTACCGTTGCCACGACGTGCTAGTGACGGTACAGCAACGTCGCCGTGGAACGCCACGTCGAACGTCGTCGCCGGCGTGTGGCTAGTTACAATAATTGCAGATACCAGGCTGACTTGCACCATAATCGCTTATACAAATGCAAAGATATAGAAAAAATTAGCATAAATAGAGTAAATAGAAAACAAGTAAAGTTAAAACATTGCCATTATGCTTGTTCATGATTTTTTGAAAAAAGCCTAATGACAAAATCTTTTTATTTATTTCTTGTCCGCCTAAGTATATCTTAACACGAGAATTATATAGTAAATATGCAAATTAGCTTGAATAGCAGGCAGCGCATCATAATCCATATACAGGGTGGGCCAATAGTGCGTGGACGGAGGATTGTGGGCTTACTGAAATATATTTCAAAAATCCGTCACTTGACCGTGGTAGGCACCCTTGAGGGCTATAACCTAAAAATATTTTCACTTAAATTCTGAGGTTTATATAGGGTGATTCATATCAAACTTACATTTTTTTGAATGGAACCCCCTATATATTATTGCATATTTGGATTCCTTGGTCAATTCTAGTGTTACTTTATGTATCACACATGGAACTTTAAATGAACCGTTTAGGCGTAAATCATCATTTTTGGTATAAGTAGGTATCAGAAAAAAATTGAATATCGCAGCGATTATAAAACTTAGAAGGCCGTGACTTTCCGGTACGACTAAGAATAAAATGCGCCACCTACGGTCAGCCGGTTAAATTTGAATTCTTTTTGTACTTGGAGAAATCGATAGATTAATTAAGGAAACTTCAATCACAGATAACTTGATTTTTTCAAATAGGAATGCCTATTTTGGTTTAAAGAATGAAATGTAAAATTTGATTACCTTCCTAACGATATAGCGTTCTTGATATCAATCTTTCTTGGTTTTCATTTTATTTCAAATTGTCAGTCAAATCGGTGTTTTTCAATTTTCCTGCGTGCAAGCAACCTAGCAGGCCATGAAAAATAAACAAAAGCTCGTTAATATGGAAGAAACCAACTAACTTAGTAGAAAGATGCAAACTAACTAGAACAACGAGGCAAGATTATGAAAATTTCTTACAACATATTAGCTCTAACCGGATACAGCAGCGGCAAGATATCTAATGTCAATGAGTAGCTGGGGATGACAGAAGTGTTTGTTTTTCACAGCTTACTAGCTATTGACATCTACTAGAGCTTTACAACTTTCCAAAACGATTAAAAATTTTGAAACAAAAGGAAAACTACCAGCGATTTTTAAAATAAAATTTCACATTTAATGGGATAAAAAAATTAGTCATTTCCGTTTAGTTAAGTCAAAAGTGAAAATATCTCCAATTGGAGCATTCTGAACATCTATTGAAATAATTGCTAGAATTTTTTAATTACGCTATGCTGTAATTGCGATTATTTCATGTAGTTGGCTACAAACTAAATTATGTTTTACAATTCAAACAGACTGCAAATCAAGTTTCATTTTCCACGATTTTTCTAATAAGTAGAAGAAGAATTTGAAGGGTTCCAGTCAGAGGTATCATAACTTTTGACTTATGGAAATGGCTACTTTTTCATAGCATTAAATGTGATAATTTATTCAGAAGACATAGATATTCTACTGCCAGCAACAATCACTAGTAGTTTTCCTTTGATTAAATATTTTTTTACTGACTTTGGAAATTAGATAATAACTAGTAGGCTGTGAAAAATGAGCGTTCTTGTTACCACTATTGTTTCTGGTTAGAGCTAATATGTTGTAAGGAATTTTGATAATCTTGCCTCGTTGCTCAGGTTAGTTTGCATCTTTCTACTAAGTTAGTTGCTTTCTTCTATATTAACGAGCTTTTGTTTATTTTTCATGGCCTGCTAGGTTGCTTGCATGCAGGAAAGTTGAAAAACGCCGATTTGACTGAACATTTGAAATAAAATGAAAACCAAAAAAGATTGATATCAAGGATGCTATATCGTTAGAAAGGTAATCAAATTTTACATTTGATTCTTTAAACCAAAATAGGCATTCCCATTTGAAAAAATCAAGTTATCTGTGATTGAAGTTTTCTTAATTTATCTTCCGATTTCTTCAAGTACAAAAAGAATTCAAATTTAGCCGTCTGACTTAAGGTGACGCATTTCATGCTTAGTCGTACTGCAAAGTCAAGGCCCTCTAAGTTTTAGAATCGCTGCGATATTCAACTTTTTTCTGATACCTACTTATACCAAAAATGGTGATTTGCGCCTAAACGGTTGGTTTAAAGTTCCATATGTGATACATAAAGTCACACTAGAATTGACCAAGGAATCCAAATATGTAATAATATATAGGGGGTTCTATTAAAAAAATGTAAGTTTGATATGAATCACCCTGTATAAACGTCAGAATTTAAGTGAAAATATTTTTACGTAATAGCTCTCAAGGGTCCCTACCATGATCAAGTGAGAGATTTTTGGAATATTTTTCAGTAAGCCCACAATCCTCCGTCCACGCACTATTGGCCCACCCTGTATAAAAAATTAAAGAATAATCGATAATCAAAAGCTCTGGATGGACTATATAAAAATCCCGCCCCCTATTCGTAAAATTTTCCCTCAAAAAGATGGTTTCAAAATCTAGGCACTCTAATCTAGTGCGGCCTTGTAGCATTTTCCGAAAAATGTAAACACAAACCGGGCAATAAAATCGTGAATTCAGTGAAAAAGATACTGTTTTTAACATTTTTTATCGATCTCCCATCTGAGATTTCAGAAAAAGACACGTTGAGACCGCTGTGCCTCCGTCCTTTTTCTACATTGTAAAATTTTTTGAGCACATACAATCAAAATTTTTTATCTGAAATTCGGTACGCGCGGAACTGCTGCAAACGGGTCAGACGTCGAGTTGTATCCATCCTCTATATACCTATACCTATTTCACCAATCTTTTATTCGTATACAGAGCAATATGTATTGTTTATATTATACTGACCATGAGCTTCTTTCATTTTGATAAGTATTAAATGTCTAAGACAGATACAACAAGAAACGAAATAAGAAGTTCAAGAATCCATGATTTGTTGCCATGTGCTTATACATTTTTGTCTCGCTGTGACGTCATGCGTAGATCTGTTTGAAATCTTTCCGGCAAGTGAGCATATCTGTCGGAGAATTGTAAAGAACTTTCGCCTAATTATGACTATAAAACATCGTATCCTCCCTGCATATTATATATAAATCAATACGTTGGTAACTGTCAACAAAATATGTTTGATAAATGATAGCAGATTTCAGTCTGATAGACAAAGAATGTGTGCATGTGAATGTGCTGATAAAGATATCGAAAATAATCTGTTAGGTTTCCATTAAGGAAAATAGACATTACTGTAATAATGAGTCTTGCATGGACTGCTTTCACTGCAACTTATAGCATAGAGGGGCTTGCATGACTAATAAATCATAAGATGTGCATTTATGTAATCATATGTCTGAAGAAAGTAAAACCACAATATATCCATGTTAAGCTAAGCGCGCACTGGGTCGGACGAAACGGTACGAACCGTACGCACCTTCGGCACTTTTTTTAGGTGACTGCGCTCACTGGGTCGGTCGGTACGGACGGCCATAGGACACTAGCGCACCGCGGTCAGATTGGTCCTAATCCCACCGGTCAGTAGCGCGCAAAATATTTCGATCACCAGATGAGCCATAGGAAACTAGCGCGCCGCGGTCAGATTTGTCCTAATCCCACCGGTCAGAGGCCTCCAAAATATTTTGGATAATAGGCAGGTATGTGGACACCAGTGCGCGGGACGGCGAGGTAAACTTATGTCTTATAATTTTAACAGATTTTAATTCATTCCTCATTTTTTGCGATCTTGCTAATAGTTAGTGAAGAATTTGTAGAACTCCAGTCCGAGGTATCGTTACCTTTGACTTGACAGAAATGAATTACTTTTTTATATTATTAAATACGAAATTTTGTTCTGAGCATAATAAGTTAATCTGATCACTATGATAGATACAAATAAAGAAGTGGGTATTGTCAGCAGACCAAAATGTCTTTATAATACCCCAAAAAAATTTAATCAATCAGAACGTCCTCAAATTTGTTACAAATTTGATCGATTTCATGACGATGAAAAAAAAATCCGAGAAATTTACCTTCACAGCTTGTTTTTTGGGAGCATCATGGTTGTGCTCATTATTTCTTTTAAGAACAATATCTTCCGATTGTTCCATCAGCAAAGATGCTATGGATCATGCATCCTCTTCTAGAGCATCTGTAGGCTACACCACGGGTGGTTTCTTTATCTCTTCGGAACGTATACTCTTCAAGGACTATTAATTTCTTCCCTTTCACACTTAATACAGTCTCCATGATGAAAAAGTAGAACACAAACAATACTCACAAAAAGCAACTAAGGATTGCAAACTACTGAAATATTTTACTAAGGGTAGTTTTATATACCTACAGAAGCCGGATAGTCATTTAAATAATCTAAGAAGTAACTGTAAGCTACCGCAAGTTGTAAAAAGACAGTTGAAGGTTCGCAAGAATAAAAGGGATGTGGTCCATAGGAATAACCAAGCCTAATTTTCGTTCGGCGCGCAAGTGACCGGTGCCGATGAAGGCACCCTTTTTGTAAACAGGTAAAAATCAAACCGCGCGCGCTCGTGACCGATCACCGTACGGACGGACGGACGGGCGCAAGGTCGGACTATAGAGACAAGCAGTCTCGAAATAGGTTTTGTGCTGTTATGTATTGTGAAAACCAAAACGATATGTATGTTGAGTGAAGAAGAAATAATTGTAAGTCTAATGTTGGTAGCAGAAGAAGAAGCAGCAGAAAGGTCAAGAACTCGAGGAAAACCCAGATTTTGGATTCATAGAATAGATCGCAAGAGATTGGAGCACCACCGTAATTGGGAACATCCATGCTCCCCTTGCAACCAGTATTGCTCAACTGAAACGGCGGAACGTCTGTACCGAAGCACGTGCAGGCACGCGCCGAAGGGCTGACGAGTCATCGGTACGCCCGGTCGGGACGGTCGTGATGCGAAATCTTTCTTTCGGGATTTTATCGGACGGCGGAAGGTGCGGATGGTCCTGTTCCGACAGTGACGACCCAGTGCGCGCACCCATAGGCAAATCAATGCTTAACATTTTTTAAACATCCCGTGCGTACCGTTCGTACCGTGCCGTCCGACCCAGTGCGTTCAAGGCTTTATACAAGTAGCGCAACTCTCCAGAATTATGGAGGTTCGCGCATCTCATCCCGCGCATAATGCGTGAGATGTGGAGTGAGGTTAGTGTCTTTGACAGAACCGGATTAAGGAAATTTTATGATACTCAGATATGGATACCGGGACGCGTGAAGTCAAATGTTGCGCCGCTTTTAAATAATGACATTATAATATCAGAACTGAATAAATTGCGACGGCTTTCCTTATGCAACTTATACGAATACAATCTATTGAGTTTTTTACACAAAATTATTATCACATCCTCTTCTTACCTCAAAGGTTAGTTAAATTTAGGCATAACATACAGTCACTTATTATTAGCTTTCCTAATAATTTCTCACTGTTTCCTTACAGCACCACAACGTTTAAAAGATCTTTCACGACATATAACAAAATTAATGTGATTATTCATTCCAACTTTATGAAACTTTAAGCAGAAAGTGAAGTCCACTTTAATGGATGCTCAAAATAAATAGAGAGTTCACAATAAAAAGAATCAACATAGTAGTTTCAAAAATATATCATCTTCCTCTATAAACATGGATTCTTTTCTTCAATATGACTATACATTAGGTACTTCATATAACAAATACAGAAGGAAGAGTAGTCTTGATAAGCTAGATAAAAAGAGGTTTGCACTTTTTTCATGAATAACGACCAGTTTAGTATATTTTATCGTTGTTATAAAGATATTGATCATTATTTCTTATGTGTACCTAACAAGTTTTCATCGGTCTTGCTGTTTGACACGTTTGTGTACGTGAAACGATTTTCTATGATGATTGGTGAAGGTCAATTAAAAGGTTATGGGATAACTACACATAAATGTTATCTTCAACGCTACGCCGTTACAATTACCCATATTTGACTAACATAAGGTATTATAAAGTTTGTATATTCATTTACTTACAAATAATAAAGGCACCTATTTTCTCGGAGATAAAATTTCTTTTCATATACCGACTATTTCTTGTGTTGCTTCTAAAAAACTGTTTACATCCAAATTAAATGCAGAGAATCCGTGATGTATTAAAAAAATCTGTGTAAAACATTTTTACTAAATAAAATAAAATGAATGGATATAACTTGGAAATTGTAATTCAGAACTCCAAAGACAACTGCCTAACCCCGATGAAGAATATCACAGCATTATTACCCACCAATATTGCTAAGTCGACTCTGTGCTTAAAACGTGAACGGCGATACTCGCGGCTAGTGCTGAGGAGCCAACGTGGGCTTATGAGAGGTCATTGTTTCGGTGACAAATTGTCTGCATGATTTCTACGAAGTTGCGCTACTGTACAACATGGATATGTTGTGGTAACTTTAGACTAAACTTTATCCAGGTAGTGTAAAAATGTACCTTTTATCTCAAGGGTTGTATTCGACGGCGCATTCAGCAGGCACGTGTGGCGTGTGGCCATGACAAAGCTCACTAAAATATGGCGTGACCATAACATCACTAAAGCTACCAAAATGTCGCTGATTCAGTCTCTTGTGTTCTCCATATTTTTGTATGCCTCAGACACTTGGACTGTTAAAAAGGCACTTCGAGCTCGCATAAATGCTTTTGAAATCTGGACGTGGAAGAGAATGCTGAAAGTTCCTTATACCGCCCATCGAACTAACGTTTCCATACTGGATGAGCTCGGTAATCCAAAGAGCCTATCCTCCATTGTGTCGACTAGAATGCTTACGTTCTTCGGGCATACACACGGAAGCGATAATATATGGAGAAACTTGTAGTTGAGGGCGATGCCCTGAGTGGGCGGCGCCGTGGCCGTTCCCCTACATGCCGGGTGGACACGACGAAACAGTTGCTGGATATGAATGTCTAGAGCGCCACTCAACTGGCAGTAAATCGCGATTCGTAGTCAATACTTAAGGGTCCCTCATTCAATCCTCTAAGTAAGGTTTTGTGTTTCGACAGCTACTTGAGAGTCCTTTACTTAACAACATGTCAACATGACACTTCGTTGCAGTCAAGCTGATTTTGAAGGTTAATTTTGGAGTACAGTGTTTCTGTCACATCCATACAAAATACGAAATACCGACACAAAACGCAACAGCAAGCGTCAAAATGCGTAGGCATATGCACAACAAATTGACTTATATTTGAGATATGACAATGTCGCCAAATGAAACCTGCCGTATCGTAGATATTGTCTAGGAAACAGATACATAAGGAAAGCCATACTTGAGGATCTCTCAAGTGTCCCTTAAGTAATACTTTAATTAAGGTTCCTTATGAACACGACCCTAAGATATATCGATACTACAATATATTAAAACGGCAAACATTTCACCTACGGCATGAGTAATAGAATAGAGGTCTGACGGAACCTCGTGAGCCGTCTGCCTGACTGCGCAGTGTGTATTTCACGGCACATGAGATTCCGCCCGGCCTATACCTACAATCAATATGAGGTTTGCTAAAATACCGTAAGTCTGCCGACCACTGGCTCTCAGTCTATAAATCTTCCCGCAAACACCTACCATTTGCAATGTTAACTGTTTATTTTATTTATTTATTTATTAATATCTATTAATTCTTCAGTCTGAAGTGATAAATTCACATACATTTTCTCACTTGGAACGGTAACTATGTAATCTACTTCTAGGGCAAGATGGGCTCCTCCGAAACATTTATGTGTTCCAGTCTTAGCCTGAAGCACAGAACAATAATCATCGGAGTGCTGCAAAGTATAGGCGCCTTCATGTTCTTGCTTCTTTCGGCAGCGTATGCAGAAAACCCCCACGAACTGATTGATATGTCAGATCCCTCTATTGTTCCAGATATAAAAGGTAATTATACTTACTAAGTTGATCTATTACCCGATGCCATCTTAAATCTGTGTACAGGATATCCCATTTTGGCAACTTTTACGGGGTACCTCGGTTATTTTTTGAAGATAAAGAGTAGCGGTTTTCGCAATAGTGCGCTAATTTTTTTGTGAGACTAAAGATGCTAAAACAAGTGATCTCACAGGATATTTTCTAGAATCTCTTTAAAAAGCCTGAATTGTCCCTAAAAATAATATACAGGGTGTTCCATTTCTCAAAATAAATAAATTTCTGTACACAAATAGAAGGTATATTTAAAATTTGCAGAGAAATCTGGATATCTCAGGAACTAATGAACTGATGAAATTTGGAAGATCGTAATGAAAGCAATTTTTTTGTGTAATAAAGTATAGGGGGTTACATTTAAAAAAAGAGAGATCTAGATTTTGCATTCTACATCACCCTGTATACGAATATGCAGCGCGGGCCTTTTAATAGCCAATTTTAAAACTAGAGGATATTTTTTATCCATCCGTGTTGAAAAACGATTTGGATATAGAAATGGTCATAACTTTGGAAATACCCTATATTGGAAGAACGGAAATCATTAGTAGAATTTGAATAACGAATAATATACTCTTATATAAAAAAATGCATGTTTGTATCACCACGTAGTTATGGATCACCCTGTATAAATCTAAATATTTTCTAAGCAAGGAGCATATCCGTTGCTACAACTTTTATATACAACTTTTTTCGCTATCTTCTACAGTAGTGGAGTTATCGACCGAGGCGGTACAAAAAACTCACCCTGTATATTTGTTGTCTATTATTTGTATTGCTTTGCACTTTTTTAACTGAACACTGTGATAGTCTTTTGCAAATAAACGATTGTTGATTGATTGAAGTAGAGTTATCTGTGTTTCTTCTTTTTAGATAATTTGTGTTTAACATAATTTATAAAGTTTTTAATCGCAGTAATCGTCCCCATGGTTCCGAAATTGATATGCTCCAAAAAGTGAAAAATAACACTTACCACTGTTGCCACAATATTCATGAAACGTTCTGTATTCCAGTACTCAAGATAATTCTCATCATCATCGCAACGGGAAGTGCCCTGCAGTGTGTCTTTTCCATTTTGCTGATATTTGCCGCAGAAACGGTAAGTGTGCCATGAAATGAGACTAAAGCAAAAGTTATATACATTCCTATACGGGTACTCGTACATGAGTACGAGGACCATTTACATTAATGTCCAGAATGGAATACAAGAAAACTTAACATAATTACAAAAATCTGAAATGTAGATAGAAAACAGAATAGGTTCCAAAATTGACCCCTGAGAGTACTAGAATGACTTTCCTTGTGGAGGCCACTTTGTGTACGTTCGCTTAGATACCATTTGATAAGATTAGCTGAATTGCTGGAGAACCCGTAGTATCTCAACTTGTGATATAAAATATCATGATCTAATGCTTTACTATAATCTAGCATCGTAAGACAAACTACCTTTCCTTCATCAATACTTCTATAAATGTGGTCGGTGACCAATAAAAGCGCGGTAGTAGTACTATGCTTAGTTCTAAAACCTGATTGAGATGTACTTTGTATGCCTTGCTCACTTACAAATTCAGTGATCCCCTGTTTCAAGGCCATTTCTAGAACTTTGGACATTTGCTGGTAGAATGCTTATTGGTCTAATATCGTTTAGATTACAGAGATTTTTATATTTTGGTAGCGGCAAGACAACAGAGTTCTTCCAGGCAGTCGGAAAAACATTACGAGAAATACAAACATTACTTGTATAATATATGTAATATGTTCAAGTAGATGATCTTCAACCATAGCAGGCATCCGAACTGAAATATTATCCGGTCCTATAGCATTACTCTTGATGGAATTCAAATACTTTTTAACGGTATCTTCACCGATAACAGAGTAAGAAAAACCAGCAGATGCACTCTGGGGGACGTACTTGTCTAGTAACTTACTTCTGTTGAGCTACTATTTTATAAATGACATTAGTTTTGACAAAATTTTCATTTATCGCATCAACATCTGCCGGGTGCGCACGGCGGATTTATCTTTTTTCCTTAATATTTCTAGCGGTCTAAGAGTATTCCTTATCCGTTTTGAATTATTATTGCTCAAAACAAAGTTGAGATACGCTTGCTTTTCACGAGGTGCATAATTATGTATAAATGTGTGTACTCAGGCCGTTAAGATAGCGCTTCTACCAGAGATGTGCGAGGCTGTCTTAAGAGGAATGTGTTTCTAACGAACCAATAGAATCGCTAGCATTACCTCGCCTCGCCCAACACAGCTCTGGCGGAAACAGCTTAGCGGAGCGAGGTGTCTGTACGTACAACACAAGACATGTTCGCGAGGAATGTGTGCTATTAGTGTGTTTCGAGAGATGTGCGCTAGAAAAGCGTCGCGAGGGATGTGGGCGAGGGACGTGTGCAGTTGATGTAGGCGAGTAAAAAGAAAACTCTGAAAAGGGCCCGCCTCACATCCTCATAACTGCACACTATTTCTCAGCTCCGCCGCACATCGCACCGCTCATTTTCCTAGCACATCTCGGGTGGCAGCGCAGCATTAAGTGGAGGTTATAGCAAACTGCTGGCGGACAACACATTTGCGGGGTAAGGGGAGAGGTAAAAAGTCGAGGTACAGTGGGCGTGGCCTATTTACTATAATTTCTAACACGTCATAAAAAATATTTGCAGGCGCCGAGGGATCTGTGACGGTGATGCCAAACCGAGCTCCCGCTGACCCTAGACCCGTTGCCGTCGTGCAAAAAGCATTCAGACCTTTTTTGATTGTCCGTCGTTGAAAAATAGCCATCGTATAATTTTATACCTGGCATCACAGTTGATCCCTTTTCTGTGTATTTCAGGCACATACATAATAATAAATACAATATGAGTATAAAGAGTTGTCTATAAGTGCAACTGAGTTGTCACACAAAAAATGAATTTATCGTATGTACAAGACCGAAAATAAGGAGGACCAATGACAATATTATGCGTGTATATGTTATTTGTAAAGCAGCTAAATTCACTAAAGTTCACTTTACATTCAGCAGTTCTTTAGACATGCAAATGCCGTTGAAGAACTGAAAAATGTAAACGTATTACAGAATTGGCGTAAATACGGGGGTGAGTGGGGACATATCCACCCCTTGGAACTATAAATTAAAAAAACTATCATGTCTCATACTTTATGCCTATAGCACCCCCAGAAGGCGCCAGCAAAATTATTGTTGGATTCACAACAAACTTCAGAAAAATAAACCAAATTATGCCTGCCCCCCTCCCCCCCACCGGTAGGCCTCCAAGAATATATCCCCCCATAGTGAAACAAAAAGAGGACGCATTTTAGCAATGAAATCTATAACACCTCCAACATAGATATACCTATGCACCTATGCCAAGACGATTATGTACTCTGAAGAAAAAGAAAAATTTGCTTTCTCTGATGTTGAGCGATTAATAAAAAAATGACCTCTGACCTTTAATGCTGCCACACCAAGATGGTGTCCTTATTTTACCTGATATATATGACACCTGTCGAAGAAGGTATTCAGAGAAGAGAAATGACATTTTTGATGAAGAATGGTGCATTAAAGAGAAACCATAATTGGTTTTATCAAGTTCAGTGGCAGTTCCATGTCACAAAAAGTTACTATTTCTACTTTGCCGTCTGAACACAAAAAATCGTGAAAGTGGAGAACTTAGCAAAGGAAGATGACTTCTGGAATGAATAAATGTTAATTAAAATACAAGGTTTTTATCAGTTTATGTTACAAAGTAAAAAATATAATTTCTATTCGCGACTCAAAAAAGTGTGAGCGCAAGATTCTAGAGTTCTCGGTCTGGGCCTACAGGCACTTTAACTGCTCAAAACCAATTACCGCGATTTGTTTGACTTTTAGTAGTTCCTAACTTTTGGCCTGCAGTGTATATGAATAAGACACCCAAAACCACCGACTACAAATTCACTTGATGCCCAAAATAATATCAATCTAATTCCAGAAATGAATGAACTTCAGTTCATTCATAAACTATAGTTTACATACCTTTGTATTGGCGGCGCCTTTATCAGTGTCCCAATGAGCGCCCGATCGTTCAATGCAAGGCTCTAGCTGTAACCATTTTTGACCCTGTATATTAATAATTTTTGGCACAAAAACCTGATTTGCAGATTTTAGAATAAGTTTATACAGGGTGATTAACGAGACCGTGCGAATTTAGTCAAAAGAACGTCAATTTTGGCAATTTTTTAATAATTGTCTATTAGGAAATTTCAAAAAATACGTCGACATTTCTGTAGAACCGTCCTTTTTCTTCATGCTCATATTTTTTTCAGTTCAGAAATCTCAAAATCAATAGTCAAAAAATGGTTACAGCTGAACCATTGCAAACAGCTCTCATGTACGTACTATAACCTCCTCTTAAGGAGACACCGCCCCTATGTATATCCAACACGAATGCATGCAGGCCTGCAGTCGAATTTATAAAACAATAATCTCATTTTCCAGAATCGACCTACGCTTATCGTCCCATGGTTGGTGCTGAATCCTACCATTGTCCTTCTATATATTGTGGGAACACTGATAGCGGTCATCCATTACAGCGGGAGTAGCGTGATACCATTCATCATCGGACATCTCCTGTTCGCTCTGATTGTTACCTGTAAGTATGAAATTAATACAGATTGCAGCTCAGCGTGGGGATTATCTGGAGCCAAATTTCACAGCAAATCATGTGATTTGTTGCGCGTCCAGAGCAATTTTGGTTTTAGATAGAGGGATAGATGGATATCAGTTTGGTATACCAGGGGCCTATTTCACGAAAACACAAGTTTGTAAGTAACAAGTAGATTTTAACAAGTTTGGCGAAATCTGTAATCACGTGCGTTTCATAAAATGACAAGTCAACGCTTGTAATGACATGTGAAATTTTACAACTTTATAAGTAAAGCACTTGTAATTTACTATGAGTACACCCATGATACTACGACACTGACAGATATGATCACTTGGCGGACAGATTTCGAACCGGTCTGCGCATGACGTCACCGTGTGACAAAAGTGTACAAGCACATGGCGCCAGAGCATTGACTTTTGAAAGTTTTATTTCGTTTCCTGTTATATCTGTCTTAGATATTTAATATTCATACAAAATGAAAATAGCTCATGCACAGTATAATATAAACGATACATATTGCTCTGTATCTGAATAAAAAATTGGTGAAATAGTTATACAGAGAACTGATATTAATCGACGCCTGACCCGTTTGAAGGAGTTCCGAGCGTTCTGATTTCAGATACAAGAATTTGAATCTATGTACTCAAAAAAAATGTACATTGTGGAAAAAGAACAGAGCCAGAGCGGTCTGGACGTATTTTTCTGAAATCTCATATAAGAGGTTGATTGGAGTGCCTAGTGAAACCATCTTTTTGTGGGAAAATTTTTCGGGTAGGGGGTGGAATTTTTATATACTCCATTCAGGAGCCTTTGATTACCGTTCTTATTTTTTATATATAGATTATGATGTTGCGTCACCGGCTGTTCAAGCCAATTTGCATATGTATTTACTGTATAATTCTCTTAATAAAAGGTAGACAAGAAATAAATAACATGATTTTGTCATTAGAGGTTTTTAAAAATCATGAACAAGCATAATGGCATTATGTTTATGGCGAATGAATATTGACTTTTTTCTGCTAATGATTGGTGGAAAAATACATTACCAAATTTTCTTATTTTTTATTTATTCAAATATATGTCACAACCGCGTATATGTTAAACATAAAATAAAAACATATCACAATACAACAATACAATATCTTTCTGGGCATTGTATTTAGCTAGTACAGGTGAATTCTCGTATACTAAAGATTCCTAGTAATAACAGGTTTTTCCTGAATTTTTTTCAAAATGTTTTCACACGATGAATCTGTTTAATAATATGTTTGAATTAAAAAGTTTGATCCACTTGTAGTGATGGTTTCTGATGGCCTGGGTATAGGGCACATTATTTGTTGCTCTCTTATGTTGTAGGTAGGTACTGATTCTGTATATATGAGTCTATGGGGAAATATATTTTGGACAGACAATAAGAACTGAAAAAGGGGTGAATAAGAGCATATAGAACTAGCCTTTCTCTATATGAACTGAAAATGAAATATCAAAATACGTTCTGCAACCTGTAAATCTCCAACCATCTTTTAGCGCATTTTTATTTTATGTAGCTTTTTTTTATTCCAAATGGGAAAGGCGCTAGGAAAGCTGGATACACCGTCGCAAGACCCTGTATACTTATTACTTTATACCTACTATTTTACAATGTTAGTGAATTTCAGTTTTCTAATATTCGAGGTCTCTCTAATTCCCCTATCAAGAATTCGTATTCTGAAATACATTTTGCATCTAGAAAACAAACTCATCTTTGCTTCATCAGTCACATATAGATTCTCTGATAATTTGTTTAAATTCGCAAGACAGTTTTTTTTTCAATTTTCAAAGCGTTTCCATTATAGTTGGAAAATATATGGCCGAGCTCATTACATTTTGCCAAGAACTCATCTGTATGTTTTTGTAGTCCACCTTCTGTTAAATGGTTGACCCAACTGAGAGAAGTATCTGTGCAATCTGGGATATAACCCAGTTTCTCCTTATTTTTCAACTTAAATGCAATGAAACCTGCCAAATTTTCCAAACCATCCCAAGTAGCGGTAGTGTGACGAATAGTTTTTACTTTTTTATTATTACATCCCACAACCACCCAATAAACCATTGTTCAAATATGTGTTAAACTCCAGAATCGCAAATAATTAATGTTTTATCAAACTTTACTACGGTAAACGAGTAAACTCAAGAAAATAAACTGAAAACGTTCGGCTATAACCTGTAACTAAACGGGTAAACAAACCCCGTTTGTCACACGCTGACGTCACAGGTGGAAGCGAGACGGAAGACATCATGCGCGTGAGCATACCTTCTAAAGTCGTAGTATCATGGAGTACACCTGTTACTAACTAGTGTAGTCAACAAAATTGTACTGGGACTTGTTGTCCACTAAAGATCTTCTACCTAACTTAAAAGGTACGTAGCTGATTTACAAGTTTTAAAAATAGATATATAAAGTATAGGAACGAAATGTTTAGTAGCTCTTCGTCTGAGGATGATAATGAAGAAATTATTCAAATACGTAGAATAGTGTTCAGACCAAGAATAAATTGTGTGTTCCGTTCAGTATTCGAATTTAATGAACATTTCAGAATGTCTTCTATCCAAATGGAACAACTTCGTATGGATATTGGACACATGCTTCTTCATCCGACTGACCGGTCTCACGCGCTATCGACAAAAATGCAGCTTTGTATAGCATTACACTGGTTAGGTAACGGAGGGCAATACCATGTCATAGCTGACACACATGGAGTTAGTAAAGCAAGTGTCTGCAGATGTGTTAGAAATGTTGTGCATGCAGTTAACCAAATCAAATTTCTCCAATGTGTTAATTGGCCTGAAAACATTTTAAACGTTTCCGCAGGTTTTTTCGCAATAGCAGGATTCCCTCAAGTGATTGGTTGTGTTGATGGGACATTAGTGAAAATAGATGCTCCAACTGAAAACGAGCCTGCATTTGTTGATCGTAATGGAAAACATTCCATCAATTGTATGATTGTTTGTGGGCCAAACTTGGAAATTTATTATGCTAGCGCCAATTGGCCAGGAAGCGTGCATGATGCTCGAGTTTTGAGGAACAGTACTCTTTTTCAACGAATGGAAGAAGGTTGGCGTCCAATTTTAAATGGAGTTTTACTGGGGGACTCTGGCTACCCTTTATTGGAATGGCTTATGACTCCCATTGAAGTAAACATAGATGCAGCAAGTGCTGCCTACAATAGAGCACATAAGGAAACAAGGCGTTTAGTTGAGAACAGTATTGGAATTTTAAAGGAAAAATTTCCCTGTCTTAACTACCTTCGTTTATCGAAGTATATGCAGCTAATGTATTTAAGTGTTGCACAGCACTTTACAATATCTCACGGCAGGAGAACGTTAACCTGTATATATGGCTGATAATGAAGCTAATGAAAATGCCAGCAACGTAGCTGCTGGCCGCAATGCTAGACAAAGGCAACAAGAAATATTAAATTATTTTAGAAATCGAATCTAAGTAATTATTCTGGAAGATATAAAGTGCTAAATAAATGGCTGTAATCTACTGTAAAATAGTGTTTTATTTGAAAAAAATTGTTATTTATAATTTATTTCGTTTGTCCAAAAACTTACGTATACTTAAATTATAAATTATTCAGTAGAGTTGCCATTATTATCTTCAACCTCTTGACGGGAGCCTCTTCTATGTTAATAAAGTAGGTAAGTGAAGAAAACTCTTCCGTAAACTTTGACGAAGGAACCTGCAGCTCTCGTTCCAGCTTCAACATTTCTAATGATTTTAAATAATTTTCTTTTTGAAGAATTTCAATCTGCAGTAGCATTTTTTTCTTTTTTAGCTCATTTAAGGAGTCTTCTGCTGTCTCGTTTATATGACTCATTATACGTTTTTTCTTCGTAGAGGAGTCCACCTTTTCCACCCCGCTAATTGTGGCAGAACCGGACAGTGTTTCGGTATCAATTTCATGATTTTTATTTACAATAACCTGAGTAGTGACACTGTTCTCTTCAACAACTAGGTTGTTATCAAGTTTAGTGTTATTTGCATCTCCAAAAGAACAGTCGGCATGTTTCTGTTCCCAAGTTTCTGTGACTCCCAGACTGGAGATTATTGGATTGTCATGACCTAATATATCTAAAACTATATTGTCAATTTCTGTATATTTGCAGTCAGTACCTCCTGCTGATCCTGTTTTTCTCCGGTTATCAACTTTTTTCTAAAACAAAAACAAAATCGTAAGAGTCAAGAATTATAGAACCCATTCGAACTTTGTTTTAAACGCCCTGTATATAAATTAATTAAAAATATACCAATAATAAAAAAGGCTCAATGCTAACCCTTTTCCTCTATCGAGAGGCCCAAAATAAATGGGTCACCCTGTACATAACAAACAAAAACGTGCTAAATTACAATACAAGTTTACTCTATAAAAGAATAAAGAATCTGGGTAGGTATATATTCAAAATTATTGCACACGAATAAAGATTAAATAAAATATTTATCTATTTGCTAAAAAAAATTCTTAGACACATCATGAAAAGAAAATGGGTTATTTTATAACAAATAAATCAAACTTACCAGTGTAGCTTTTTTCACGTTTTGCCAAAAAACATCTCGGCAATAAGTCCAATCTTTATCAGGAGCTACAAGCCCTAAGCTTGTACACTTTTGATGGATTGCCTTCCAACATTCTATTTTCTCTTTTTTTGTAAGTTTGCTAGAAAAACTGCCGAAGAGGGTGTCTTTACTGTCTCTAATTTCTTTTAAAATAAGAACTTTATTTCCCATTGTAACACTTTTAGACATAATTAATTAACCTTATGGAACTGCCTAATTCTTTAAAAACTAAAACTTACATAGCGTACGTAGGCATAAAGAAACAGTTTAATAAACTAAATTTTTAGGTTATGTACATACGTTATTGTTGCTAACAAGTTCTTGTTCATAACAAGTGTTACGCACAATTTTAACTTGTTGCAAGCAAGTTTCGTGATTCTTTATGAAACTCCTGTGCGTAACAACTTGTGACAACAAGTGGTTGTTTCTTACAGTTGTTGTTAACAATACGTGTACTTTTGTGAAATAGGCCCCTGGTATTGGGACGAGCGAACGTTGCCATAAATTCCATTAATTTACGGTAACGTAATAAATACGGTAACGTAATAAATTCCGTAATTTACGGTAACGTTCGCTGTAGTTGGAAGGAAAGTTCCCATTTGGGAAATGCTGAGAAAAATCTTTTTCCTATTATCTATTTAGTGTGGCATTTGAGACATCTCGCTTGCATACAAAGCCTGTCAAACTTTCAGCAATAAGATAATAGGGCGTAAATACTTAAAATATGCCGAATTATAAAGGTTTGGTTTGGGAATACTGTAGAGAACAAAGTGTTAACCACAGCATAGTAAACAACCACCATAGTATCTCTGAGAATTTCCTAGAAAAAAATGGTTCCCACAAAATTTGACCTTGGGAGGGTTTATGGATGAGTTTACGGCTGTGAAGTTTGGGTAGAGATGTGAAAATGAAAATATCGATACCGATACAAACTCGATATTTTTTAGCCTCATAGGCGCGTTTGGTTCGTACAGAGAATTTTATGCAATTGATTACACCCCTCAATAATTATATAGCGATACAGCTACAAAAGTATCGATACCAGCCTGGAACCGCTCAAAAAGTATCTAAGATAGAAATGGTCGATATTAGTGCAGAAGTACAAGTATCGAAGTACCGTTACCATCCCAACAAAAAATCATCCAAAAGTGGGGATGCGCGTGTAATTTCCGCCAACTTAAGTTATTGTGCTGGTTGTTTACTATGCTGTGGTGTTAACGATAAAACTGTGTAAGCATGTATGTTATGTTTTTGAATGTACAAGGTTTTGTTCATGTACTTGTTCTTTTAATACTATTGTGATTTTTTTAAAGAAGTGAAGTTCCTTCCTTAGTAACGCGCTATTATTATTCACCTGTATGTTTGTGTATTCTTTGGATTAAGAAGTCAGACCGAACATTCAACGCTTCAACTTTTAGGCCAGTCTATGGAGGCTGGTAATTAACAATAATTGCAAGCAATCTGAAACTCGAGATTCGCATTCTGTGGCGAATGAATAAGAACTATAAAAATTTGCACTTCTTTGTGACACACGGAACGTCAAAAATTGAAAAAAGTCATATTTCCCACGCCAAAATTGCAAAAAACGTGCAAATTAACAAAAAAGGCTACTACTATTTTTTAGGTTTGCACGTGTTTTTGTTTATAGGAACATATTAAATTAATTGTTTATTTAAAAACCATCATATCTAGGACGACAAATTTGGAAAAAACGTGCAAATCAAGTCGAAGCAGCAACAATGTCTGAACAATAACCGTTCGAGTTTGCACCTTTTTTTCTTCTCCGGAAATGGATGATATTCAGAAGTTATTTTTTTGTGTTCCAAATCAGACAAATAGGTATCGACAAAGTTGCAAACAGTCCAAAAAGTACGTGCAAATATTAAGATTAGTTGCCAGACTTGGATTCAAGGTTTGCACGCATTAGTTTTTCAGGGAAATTGGTTCCTTGTGAGTTGTTTTCATTTTGGTGAAAATTTTGAGGACTCGACAATTTTGCAAACATCGTGCAGGTAACAGCTATAGTTTTTCACATTAATTCGAGTACCTTGACAAATTTGCACCTCGATAGTGTATACGGAAATATGAGTTTGATAAGTTTATTTTGACCGTAACTATGACATGCACGTGTCTTTGTTGAACGGAAATATACTTAACGATAACTTCATATACATTTGTCCAGAAAAGAGAAGCGCGAAATTCATATTTTATAACGCGCTATCTTTTAACGTGCTCGCCCACTTAGACGAAGCGTCGCGAACGGAAGCGGCGCAAAGAAAATTGTGGATTTGACGCCAGAGAAGTTTACGTTATGTTATTTATGGCAGCCCGCCCACTCAGGCGGCGCGAAGCGAAGAGGCGCGTCGTTTGACGAGCGAATTCTCCTCGGACCAACTAGGCGTCGTTTCTCTTGTCGCTTCGCTTCGCTTGAATGGGCGGTATCAGGCGGCGAGAAGATCTAAATATTTCTTGATGCCTCTCGCATATTTTCAATGTTTAGCAGTATTTTGTAGGAAGTGGTGCTGAATTGCAGTCTCTGGCCGTGATACAAAGACATCAATTATAAGGTAATTTAATTACCCAGCATTTTCTTTTGTTTTTTTTTTCTTTTCTTCTTCTTCCATAGTGGCAATTAAACTCAATACAAAGAGTTCCTCTTCTGATGAACTGCTTATCGTACCTCGTTCAACTGGCTTATGAACAAATAAAACTCGCGTCGCGCTGTGAAAGATGCGACGCGACGCTTCGCGCCGCTTCGCCCCAGTGTGCGGACATCGGTTAAATGACGCTTCCGTTCGCGACGCTTCGCCTAAGTGGGCGAGCACGTTTAACCGAAGGGGTCTCCCTTGCATGGCAGGTGACTCTGCGCTGCGCGGTGTGACGTACCGGTGTGCTAGCTACCGCGCAGAGTGGTTATTTATTTTTTATTAAGTATCTTCTTTTGCGGCATTCAGTTAAAGAGGATATGAATACATACTCAGGATTGCCTTGCAATATTTAAATTTATTACTTAGCACGCCAATAGGCGAGAAAGTTTCTGCAGCTTTGCCCTATAGAGATTATCACTTTTAACTATTGTTTGAACTCTATGGCTCGAGGTTAACAAGACATTCAAAAAGCTTGAGTTGAAGAAAGGTTCGAGCTATAGAGTTTAGAGTTATAGCGATATAGATTATACAGAAAATACCTACATTATGAAAAATATGTACAGAGACAACTAAAGAAAATTAAGTTATACAGGTTCGACTCTATGCAACGCCTAAACTTATTAGCTTAATCTTTTTTCGATATCATGTACTGGTAGTATATGATTTTTCAAATGTTATTAATTAAACATTGTTAGAAGAAAATACAAACTAACGCCTTTATTGGTTGTTATAGTTAGGATAGTTTGACCAGTTGAACACTATGACTCCGAAAAACGGTTTATTCCCAATAAAATCATGCTACTATAATACGAGTAAACGGAAAAATAACTGGAGTAAAAAGTAATATAGGTATATGCAAATAAGGAAACTTAAAAAATTAACAAAACTGTATTCTGAAGATAACTAAATAACAAAAACTAAAAATTTTTAAAATAAGCTCAAAACAATAATGTATGAAAAATACTAATATGATTGTGAAAAAAGCGTGAGCGCTTTGTGCCATATTATTCGTAAAAGCTTTTTTCGCAATAATACTACTTTCGTTGATTACTCTATTAAGCTTATTTAAAAAACTACTTTTAACTTTTAGGTCAGAAGCGTGTTTTTAGCTTTATTAAAACTATTTATTTCATTAGCAAGGTCCGCTTAAAGAACTGCGAGTCAGTTCCTTTCCAACGGTTGGTTTTGGTAACATTTTTAATGACATATGTAATTTTTCTACAATATTTTAATGTTTATGATGTTGAATGAAGTGTGTTTGAGTTTCTATAAAGTTTTATGTAACCATACATTCTCCATAAATGTAGCAACGTCCAATTAAGCTAGTTCTTATTAATCATCCAAAATTATCCAAATTTCCGCTCGCAATGAAAAATAAATTACGGTAGCTGGTTTTGGTAACAACACTAGGTGTACCAGATCGGAACAATGATTAGTCTCTAACCCAGCTGAAGACCGAAGATAAATCAAACTTGTAATGCTGCTTTTAGAGCTTTATGCAGGGTGGTCAATAAATAACTGAACCATACATAAGGAAGACAAAATTAACAGATAATGAACTTTAAGACTCGTCTCGTGAACGGCATGCCATGCCAATACTTCCAAAAGATCTATTCCATTGTCTATACGATAATTTTTAGCACAGCATTTCGATTGATCTGCTATCTTAAATCATCTTCAAGTCAACTTTGCTAACTCTGTTATTTGTACTTATGGTTTTTCATATAATGCTAGCAAAATGTATAACGCATTGCCTCTATGGAATACCAAGATTACTCCATTTTTAATTTTAAAAAGAAACAAAGAAGCTCAAATGCCTGTTCTTACATAAAGACTGATTTTGGTTGCTGAACATTTTTATTTCCACTGTATCTGTACTTATCCCAGACTATTATGATAATTATGGTAACAATAATAGCGTTTATTAAAAAAAAGTGGTTAGGTAGTAGTTAGATGGTATAGAATAAAAAATGTAAATAACACTCAAATCTGCAGAAGGTAAGACCTTATGCGCCGTTTCCATATGTAAACTAAAACTGTAAACTTGTGATTCGTTGTACAATGACTGCGCAACGTTATGCGAATGGGGTGTTAGAACCAATTGCCGTTCCACATGCTCGAGGCCTCGAAGGGGGTTTCTTCTAGCATGATAATGCACGTCCTCATATTGCAAGCATATCGATGAGGTTCCTACAGGAAGCTGAGGTCCTCCCTGGCCTCCACGATCACCGAATTTCTCGCCAATTAACAAAGTACAGGAATGGATGGCTCGATGTGTAGGCGATTTACCCAATCCACCAACTAGGCTGGACGAAATGGAACATGCTGTGAGGGCAGCTTGGGAGGTTGTACCTCTAGAGTTTATCAACAACCAGATTACGAGCATGTCGCGTTAAAGAGGTGATACACGTACGAGCAAGTCCGCGTACTTATGGCTCGACGTTCCTTTTCGCCTGTATGTCACCATAAGTACGCGTACTTTAAAAATGCCACGCAAACCGTCGGCGATCCAACTGGTTTGAAATCTTGCTCGTAGCTTGTCTCGGCTCATACTGCGAGCCACGAGCCACCACTTTGTTTCTGCAGACCATCGATGCGCAACGCTTGTTGTGTTTGGCGTTTGCTAAAAGCTTTGTTTATTTAGGAAATTTATTAAAATGAGCGATTTCAGCTTCACGTGTATCACCGACGTCCAGCCGAGTAAGTTCGCTAACTTAGAAAAACCGCTTACTTAAAGTTTGTATACGTGTATCACCCTTCTTAGGCTAGAGGAGTGCATTCGTCAACATGGCGGGCCCATCCATTATTGATCTGTTGCATCTTTTCATAAACTAAATATAGCAAATGAGTTCTTTTATTATCGTATTTGGTCCTACAGCATTTCCTCAGCAGCAATCCTTTTTTTAGTGTTCGGATTTATTAGCGAGTAGTATATTATTGATTGATGTATCAGACCGATGTGTGATGTAGCAGAGTTGTCGCAAAACACAAGTTTTTGCCATTATTAGAACGAACTTCTTCTGTGTTTTTGAATAAATTTGCGACACCTCGGTTTAAATAATGTTGGGTGTATTTGTTATGTGTGATTTCCTGAAATTCAGTTTACTCGCTTTTTCGTACTAATTAACAACATAACGAACTGAGTTGCTAGAGCTATACACTTGTTAAAACTCTTAGGCCCGATTTAATCAACACCGCATTTTAACAAAGGCTTTGAAGTTTACCTCAAAAAGGTGAAAAATGACATGCTTGACATACAGTCCACCATTATGAGCCATCTCTAGTATCTTTCCAACTCAGATTTTCCATCCTAAATGGGTGAGAAGTTGCACTTTCTTGTTTAACAAATATTTTAGTAATTGCTAACCTCAACCAATCAGATTCCACAAAAGCAGTACATTTGATCACTGGATTATTGGTCTATCAAAGAATGATGACAAGAAATTGAAATTACTGAATTATTACGGAATTATTTGGATAAAAGAACAATTTACTATCGATAATAGTTATAAATACCTTTGTGTTATAGTAAAAAGGGGTAAAAATAACATTTTGTTGCATTTCATAAAGCTAAACGAACTATTGAACTGTTGGCCAATCCGTTTCCCAAGTGTGCATTACTGGTTGCCTATCCTGAACGGCAAATCTCGCAGGCTGGCGTATAACCTTATTTTTTGTAAACAAGGAACCTGTCGTGTGACTCGTATAGTTAGAAAGTGAATCAGGTGCTTTATATACTTTTCATATGAAGGAGGGAACTAGCAGGAGCGATTTTTTTCATATGCATGCCTTAGAATGTGTTTCTCATAGTATTTGCGCTACGGCGCCTTTTAACCAGTGCCGTACCGCTGCACCTTTACTTTCGCTGTGAATATTTCTATAAGAAGGTCTATAACTAACATACATCCAACAGATGGACGATTCTTCATAAAAGTATGTATTTGTCTACAATCCATCTGACTGACTGAGGTGGGATTTTTAATCATTAAATGAAGTTGCTGTGACTGATACTACTTCCATGATTCTGTCACAAACTATCGTACGTAGTTTGCAATTAGTAATGATATAATAATAATAAGGTAAACATTAAAAATCTGGCATTAATTTGCAAATCAATCGCTTTGTTCTGATTTTCTGCTATGATTTTGATCCATGACTTCTAAAATATTTTTGACAAAAGTGTCATCCAGCTTTGACGTTTTGTTTCCAATATTGATAAAATACTATTGGATGATGCTTAATAACATAATACCCAATAGAAAGCTTTTGCTGAACAACATCCGGTAGAAAAGCTTTGTAAAAGCCTTTGTTAAACTATGCAGGTTGATCAAATCGGGCCTTAATGTTTTATTTTTGATTTTCGGTTTTTTTCTGTTCCAGTGCTAGTCGGCCTGAAAGTCCATTGCGTCTGGAAGTTCTACAAACACCTGAAGAGCCTCAACTTCTAACCTGCTACATGTTTCGAAAGCTTGTTTAATGTGAATGATTTTTTTTTGTATGTATGACAACAGTAAGCTAGCTTAACAGACATAAATGTTTAGATCTAGTTATGTATTGTAGAGTAAAGTAAGTTAAAGAAATCAAGATTTGATACGCCTTGACTAATTATTCTAGTGGTCACAATAAATAACATAATTTTAGATGATGCCGTAGTTAAGTATTTTACCTAAAATATTGGGGAAATACAGAGGGGGCCAATAGTGAGTGGACAGACGATTGTGGGCTTAATAAAACGTATTTCAGGAACCTGTTACTTAACCGTGGTGGGTACCCTTGAGGGCTATAACTTGAAAATATTTTCACTTAAATTTTGACGTTTATTCAGGGTGATTCATATCAAACTTGCATTTTTTTCAATGGAATCCTCTATATATAATGCACATTTGGATTCCTCGATGAATTCTAGTGTGACTTTATGTATCATACATGGAACTTTAATCGAACCGTTTAGGCGCAAATCACCATTTTTGGTATAAGTAGATATTATATTATTAAAAAAATTGAATATCGCAGCGATTATAAAACTTAGAAGGCCATGACTTTGCGTTACGACTAAGCATGGAATGCTTCACCTTAGGTCAAACTAGAATTCACATAGTGTAAGTTTGATATGAATCATCCTGTATAAACGTCAAAGAACGCCGTACCGCCGCGTTCTAGAATGCCCTCTGTTTGACCGGGCCTTGAGTTCATCTATGTTTGAATCATTAGATATTTTGACAAAAATTAGCGTAACGCTTTTGCTCAACCCGTCAAACAGGCCTGTTTGGTAGTACAAACAACAGAATGCTGTAACGCGGCGTTAGAGAACGCTCTCTGTTTGACCGGGCCTTAATATCTGGATACCGCCAGGTATGACATAGGTTTAATTTTGAAATAATAGCACTGCATAATAAACAACCAGCACAATAACTCAAGTTGTACTTGTACTTCTGCACTAATATCGACTATTTTTATCTTAGATACTTTTTGAATGATCCCAGGCTGGTATCGCTACTTTTGTATCGAAAATAATTATATAATTATTGAGGGGTGTAATCAATTGCACAAAATTCTCTGTACGAACCAAACGCGCCTATGAGGCTAAAAAAGATCGAGTTGGTACCGGTATCGGTATTTTCATTTTCGCGTCTCTACCCAAACTTCACAGCCGTAAAATCATCCATAAATCCTCAAAGGAAGGTCAAATTTTGTGGGAACTATTATTATATATGAAATCCTCAGAGATATTATGCTGGTTGTTTATTATGCTGTGGTAATAGTATGAATAGTGAAGAATGAGTTTTTTGCTTAAATGGGTTTTCCGAGGGGTTTTGTAACAAAACTACCAAAAATTTAAAATGCTTTAAAAACAGTACCCGATATTAGGCGACCCTCTTCTACTTCAATATATTAAAACGGCAGATTGTTGAAATCCGCCTAGGTGTATGCTATCCAAAAACAACATTTAGGTACAGTAATAATGTGAATAACATTAACATTATATCATTTTCGTCCTTGCTAAAATAATGTAAATTTTCATAAAATGTTCAACTTTTGAAATTTTATAAAACACATGAACCGTAGTAAGCGTCTGCCTTTGAATTTTGTATAAGAAAAGGTATACATGCCTGGTAACCCACACTCTGGAATGCCGAATATCAATGTATCCGACGCAGAGAGCCAATAAGATAAACAGGTAGAAGAGAGAAAACAATATCCCCCAACGAATAGGTTAGAAAAAGCAACGCCCATGCTCTAGCAGGCATGTGAGTGTTCCCAAGGTCCTGTTGTTAGTTCACAAAAACGATGTTAATTTTTACAGAAATCAGCAGGATTTAAAATTTGTGGAATTCTGGAAATTGTCTTTTAACACGTATGCACTGTTAAAACCCAAAATTCACTCAAAAGTATAACAATTAACCTGAAACGGTCAACCGAAACAAAGTTGCTATTTATATTATGCCACTACAATAGTGCTGTAATTTTTAGGGTTCTTTACCTGCTATCACGTCGCGGATGTACAAAGAGTGTACAAGTCTATCAGCGATTCAGCGGTCAGTGTGCCAGCATTACCAAGCTGCCGTTTTAGGATTGTGGGGACAAACAAAAACCTTGTTTACTTCTTCTAACCTATTCGAATTCGTTGATACCGCTGATCTAACCCCACCACTTTTATCCATTGCGCTGGTGCTCAAGTAGCTGGTATTCACATGCCCAGTCTATTAATAGCAAGCCTTGCTCCTGTGAAGTACAGAACTGATATTTTAAAAATTAATAATGTATTCATGCGAACAAAAAAATCAGTATTATTAAATGGTATTTATAAGCTGAAAATGCTCAAGAAGTTATTGGCCCATTTACTTTTGAATATCGGGGTCAACCAGTTCCCTGTGTTCAAAGAATTTTGAATATTTTTCAGCGATCTTAGCAATCGGGATGCATTAACCAATGCGGTAAATGCTATCACGAGCAACCAGAAGCCCGTCCTGCGCCTGAAGAAAGATTCGAGAGGGATGTAAATGTGTGTGATTTTGTAGAAACAAGTGAACCTACATCCAGCATCTAAATTTTCCAAAAATTTGGCATTCCGGACCGCACAGTGAGACATACCATGGATATAAATACAAGTTGAAAACAACACAGGAAGTTTTCCCAGAGGTGAATATATCAGGCGCATGGAGTTTTATGAGATTGTGAGAAAGAGAATTGATTCAAACAAAGACCTCACTAAACATATCACAACCCTTCAGTCGCCAGATATTGGCCACAGGAAAATAAACATTAAAGTGTGCCATTAAGATCAAAATATCCACAAAAATAAATATTTAGGCCGGCATTTTAGACGATAATTTTGTAGGACCTTTTGTTATTAATGGCAACTTAAATGGGGATAGATGTTTGTAGATGCTTGAGGAGGAAAATGTTGTGCTTAACTTCAAAATATTGAAGAAATTTGGTTTCAGCAGTAAGGTTAGCCCGCTCATAATATAGGGGCAGTTCAGGAATTTTTAAGAACAATTTTCCCTAAACGCCCACTTATTTTGTGCTAGAGGTACCATACCATGGCGGGTAAGGTCATCGAATTTAACCCCGCTCAATTTTTTTTGTGCGGCCGCTTAACTCAAATAATTTACAGATATCCACATGAGAGACATTCTAACTTAGTTAAGGGTAAAAATATTCGACGGCGCTAACTCCATAACTCCTGAAGTATTGTCGAATGTTAAGACGGAGTTTTACTTCAGGCTGAGGTATTGCGAGGTCCAGCAGGGCAATCCTTTTGAGCATTTATTGAGATCAGAGTATTTATTTTACTTTTATTCCATGGGACTATTATGTATTCTATTATTTTTGTGAATTATTATTTTTTAGAATACTAGTTTCTACTTCATTGTTAGGATAAGGCTGATAAATGACATGACAACTTTTAAACCGCTGTTGTATTTTCAAAATAAGTGCAACAACGGCAGTAAACATGAGGATGGAATGAAGAGATCGTAAAAATTTCTCAGAACAAAAACCTGATACAGGGATTCATTCTCCGGCAACTGCTTTCTTACTGCTGGCCGGTCTTACTCAAGGTTTGGGGATGCTTTGCGCCGATCCCTTCGCGCATCGATATTTTGGGTTAGAGAGAGATAGATTTCAACAGCGGCGGCACAGCAGGGTCATGGCTAGAATATGAGTATAGGAATAAATAATACAGATCACAGCGCAAATCTGGTACTTTATAGGAAGTAAACATTAAGGACAACATAAACTTTAGGTTATCTTTAATGTTTACCTCCTTTTTACACCGCATAGGTTGAGTATTATTTCTTAATTCTGCCCTGTTCTACACTTTTTTCTACTCCACCCCTGTCAGGGCGAATGAAACTATCCCAAAATGGCGTCACTGATGTCAGATATCTGCAAAACGTCATCACAAACCGACCGTGAGTAAGACAGCTGATTGTCTGTTGAGTCGTGGTGACATCACTGACACCACCACGGCTCGACCCCTCGACTTCTCGACTGTGAATGTAGTGGGAATGTAAACAGTATGAGAGGTAGTGTCTCTTTCTAACTGCAAGCTTTGCCCTATGTACCTTCGCTGTTTGTCGCATTGAAAATTTCGGACTCCATGCCCAAGCTTGCCAATCGTGTATACTACAACATATTAAAATGGCAAACTTGCTAAAATGACGTTTTGGAGCCCACTTTTTTGCGCTTTTGGACTCTAGCCCACGTCCAAAAGAACTGTCGCCGGGGATAGTGAATCCCCATTTCACCTACGGCATGTGTAATGGTATACCTAGGTCCGATTTTATCAACATGCCCATTGAACAAGGACTTTGACAAAGCTTTTCTATTGGAAGTTGTTTAGCAAAAGCTTTCTATTGGATATTGAGGGCTATGTTGATAAGTATCATCTAATCGTATTTTATCAATATTGGAAACAAAACGTCAAAGCTGGACACTTTTATCAAAAATATTTTAGAATTCATGGATAAAAATCATAGCAAAAACCAGAACAAAGCGATTGATCTGCAAATTAATGCTAGATTTTTAATGTTTACCGTATAATTATTATTCTGTAATTACCAATTGCAATTGAAGTCAGATTGATTATAGACTGGATGCATGTTTGTTATAGACCTTCTTATAGAAATACTCAAAGAGGATGTAAAGATTGTAAAGGCACTGCGTAAAAGGCACCGTAGCGCAGAAACACATTGAAGGCATGCATATGAATGAAAATCCTCCCTGCTGGTCCCCGCCTTTCTCCGAAAATTTTATAAAGCACCTTATTCACTTTCTGACTATACGAAAGGTTTCTAGTTTAGGAAAAATAAGGTTATACGTTATACTTTTGCAGCTCACAAGCTTTGGTGGTAAGAAGGATGGGCAACCAGTAATGCACTCTTGTTAAATCGTGTGTGTCTAGTTTGTGAAATGCAATAAAACGTTATTTTTTCCCTTTTTACTGTAATACAAAGGTATATTGCAGGTATTTACAATTATTATCGATTGTAAATTATTGTTTTATCAAAATAGTGCAGTAATTTGAATTTCTTGTCATCGTTATCATTACATTAAGAGTACATTTGATCCAGTGATCAAATGTATCGGTTTATTGGAATCTGATTGGTTCCCAAGTAGCAATTTAACGTTGTGGCGGCGTGTTTGGAAAAGTTGCGCAACTACACACAAGTTGTGTGGCCGACTCCAACACAACGTTGTAACAACCCCATTTTGCACCAATTTGGTCAACCAGTTTTGGGTTGTCACGACGTTTAACTTTTAACTGGAGGCTGAAGTTGCTCGTTTCCTAAACGTTGGTGATTTTACTTTCAAACGCCTACACACCTGCGCCCTCTAGTGTGGAAGTAACAGTTGCAATATTGTTAAAAAGATAGTAAATCTTTAGACCAAATAATACTGCTGGTCAGAATGTGGACTTACACAAACCTTTCTGACAACTGTGACTACCATTTTGATATTGAAATGTGTTGTTCGTTTGATCAGGCTATATCCTATAAATAAAGTTGCTACAAATTAACGATTTGTTCACTTAATTCAACAACGCATCCCAGTTAACTGTCAAATATAGTATTACTTCATGCTAACAAACTCGCGCGCTTTCAATCCGATGCGAATTTCTCAGAATTCAAAAATAAATGGATTAAAAAAATAAATTTAGATAAAATATATATAACATTTACATGGTCTGAAAATCAAACTAAACGGAATATTTATGAACCGTTCCCAAAAAACTAACATAAAACTTCATAATCGTCAGTATAATGTTCGTTTATATGCTCTGTGTCTTAATGGCCGACCATTTTTCGAAGGTGAATTGCATTCAAACGTGGCGTAAAAATATAATCGGCATATAACCACCTAAACCCGACTATGACTGTCAAGTAACCAAAAATCGACTATCTTTCAACGATAGTCCTCTAGACAACCAGATCTATACCCAAAATTCAACTGGAGTTGTTTGTCCGACCAAGGTTCGACTAAAAACTGACTATGTTAACTGACGAACGCTCTTTCCTTTCCAAACGCACCCTCTGTCGCAGCTGTCAATTGTCATATGTCAGCTTTGTCTTTTGGCATTTAAAATGTGCCTAGGGCTTTCGCGGTACCTATTTTTTTATGTGGCTTCGGTCTCGTTCACGTACTCATAGGTTTTTATTATTTTTTCTTACTCTGCTTTCTGAGACAGTATTTTTCAACTTCAGTAATATCTGCTGCCTCCAGATTGACTCCCCTTTCATTATTGAAGTTTTCTTCTTTAGGTTCTTCCCCAGGATTTGAGCTCGAATTTGATTGTTGGTTGAAGGAATTTAAACCGTCCTGTATGGACGCTTGCGTCTGTAAAGTTTGTTCACGACACAAGACACAATCGTATTTTATGTCTGTAATAGGAGGCAGCATATTTGAAGGCTCGTATCATTTGTAATCTCTATACTAATGCCCTTGTTGTCATAATAATGTTAAAATAGGTTAGCTGCAAAAAAGACTACGCGACAACGTTTTTAATTCAACTTAAAAATTACCCACGGCTCAGTTATATCGTATAACGTAGGCTCTCCGTCGGCAAAACGTTTCATATAACTAGAGTTCTCACCAGTTGCCACTAAAACGTTGTTAAAACCTTAATGCAATTACCACATTATTAACTACGTCTAGTTGGTTGGGTAAACGTCGTAACAACCCATGGTATAACTAAAGTTATGCTTAACGTTGATACGATGTTGTCCGGTGGTCTAAAGTGTGACGTTCCGTAAATAACCAATATCTACACTAACTTTAACGTTAATTGTGGTGTATCATGTGGTTGTGGTTGCCAAATTGCTACTTGGGTTAAGATTAACAATTGCTGAACTCTTTGCTAAACAGGAAAATGCAAGTTTTCACCCATTCAGGATGGAAAATCAGAGCTGAAAAGATACTAGAGGGTTCATAATGGTCGATTATATATAAATCATGTCTTTTTTCACCTTTTTGAAGAAAATTTCAAGAGAAATCGATAATTTTCTGAGAACTTTGACAGATACATGTTCTTGGATGGGCTGCTCTGATTGGTCAAAGCCTTCGTTAAAATGCGCGTGTAGATAAAATCGGGCCCTAGCATCAATATGAAGTTTGCTAAAATAAGTCTGCCTTTCACTGGCTCCTATACTATCATCGTTACTAACGACCTCACAAGATACTATTTTTCTGACGAACAAAAATTTGCGAACCATTAAAACTTCTATACCTGATCATTCAGAAACCATGCCGTTACAGGCCAACTAGCATGCAACCATACCACGCTCATAACCTTAAGGATTTTATAATCAAACACACCACTATAATTATCTATAAATGCAACGACTTGCAGTCAGAGAAGTGAAAAATGTAACCGTATACATTCTAGACCGAACCTATTTACCTTGACAACTAGACGCTCGAGGCAAACGAACGCTTAGCGTGTAGGCATAAATTTTAAAAAGCTGTTAGAAAAGTTTAAAAGCTAATTAGCAGAACAACTGAAAAGGCATATCTTTATCGATCTTTCTGGAAATTATACTATATAATTATACTAATAAATTACTATCTAGGTTCTGATAACAGCGAGTGCTAGAAATTATGCAAGTGGAGAATCCTCCAGATGTAAGATATTGCATAACCTATGTGATTTACAGGGTGAGCTTTTAGTACCAGATCGGCCGATTACTCCACTGGTACAAAAGATCGCGAAAAAAGTTGTATATAAAAATTGTGGCAAAGGATATGCTCCTTGCTCAGAAAATATCTTGTTTTATACAGGATGATCCATAACTACGTGGTGATGTAGTATGCAGAGTGATTCAAAAGTTATGACCATGTTTATATCCAAATCGCTGTCAAATGAACGTACTGTAGATTGAAAATTATTAAATCAAAAATAATTTTTTTACATGTCAATACAAGAAATATCCTTTAGTTTTAACGCAGGCTGTATAAAAGCAGTCGAAGATGTATATTTATAATATATACCGGGTGAGGTAGAATGCAAAGTATAGAATTTCTCTTTTTCTTTTAACGTATTTTATTATAACAAAAAAGTGCTTCTAATATGCTCTTTCATAATTGTATATAATTTCATATAGGCTTTTTTAAAAATGCCTTCTATTTTTGTACAGAAATTTATTTTATTCGAGGAAGTAGCATCGAATACTACTAAATTATAAAGCCACAATAGTATTTGATAAATTATCGAGATAACATAAGTCAGGTATGTTGAGGAAACAATTTTATAGACGTGATGCATAATCATCAAGCAGGCCCTGAAATATTGGTAGTTTTCATAACCTGCACAATAATTCCGTAATGTGTGAAAACCGAGCTTTTAAAATGAATTTTACAATGAAAGAACGAATAGAAGGTATTTAGGAGAACCTTTAAGAAATTGCCTACTTGTCTCTAGAATATATCAACTATCAATAGCGATATCCACAACGGAGGCATTTGGAAACTGATGCGTTTGAAATATTGAAGATTCGTTTGATTCGGGCTGGGTCAGTTAATATTTCATAGCTCACCTGATGGATCTGCTTGATAATAAATTATGCATCACGTCTATATGTTACCTTAGCATGCTTAACTTGTATGTTCAAGGCTTTACTTCATCAAATACTATTACGGTTTAGTATTTTAGTTGTCCGTTAAATATAAGTAAAATTCGATAGCACTTTCTCAAAATAAGTGAACAAATTTCAGTACACAAATAGAACGAAAGTATTTTTAAACTTTGCCGAAAAATCGAAATATCTCAGAAGCTCATGAATATAAGTATATGGAATGCTATACAAATATGACAGAACATATTGAAAGCAATTTTTTGGTATAATAAAATATGGTGGTTAGATTAAAAAAAAGGAGAAAATCTAGATTTTTCATTCTACCTCAACCTGTATACGAATATACATCTTCGACTTTTTCACAGCCTGTGTAGAAACTAAAGGATATTTATTTATCTCGCCATCAAAATTTTAATTGATGAATTTTTAATATATAGTACGTTCATTTGACGGAAAACGTTACAGCATCTTATATTCTAAGAACGAGAAGCATTAGTAGAATCTAAATATGGAATAATATATAGGGTGTCTCATTTAAAAAAATTGAAGCTTTGCATCACCACGCAGTTATGGGTCACCCTGTATTAATCAAACATTTTTTGAGGAAGGAGGATATCCTTGGTTACAACTGTTATATACAACTTTTCTTCTTCTGCAGTAGTGGAGTTATCGACCGATCCGGTACTAAAAACTCACCCTGTATATAGGTAGTTAAAGACACCGCTAATTTTTACTTCCCACACCGATAGGTGAGGGGAGTATTGTGATCGCGAAAATTTTCGATTTTGAGATAATACACTTTTTGGGCGTTTTATGATGTCTACATAACGAAAATCCACGTCACTAATTTCCGTCGGTCTGTCTGTCTGTCTGTCGGTCTGTCTGTATGCGTCTTTCTAGCCACGTAATCTCAGCAACCGCTGCATGGATTGTGATGAAATTTGGGCAACGATATGCTGTGGGGTCGTAGTAAGTAATGTTCCTATAATTTTGAAAATCGGTGCATGGGCGGCGGAGTAATTAGCAAAAAACGAAAAAGTTAAATATTGGTGAAACTTCGTTTTTAGGCGTTTTAGGGGTTCCTGATCATTTTCTGCGTTTTTTTTGGTGGGGGTGAAAGTGGGGTGGTTGGGAGGTGGTGGGTTGAAAAACTGAAAAACTTGTTGTATTCATAATAGGCTGTCCAGTGACCAGTGAAGGAAGACCTAACGATATAAATCACCTTTTTAGGTCCATCTGAACATAGCCTAGCATATTACCGAAACTAAGGGACTAAGTTTTCTGTAAACATACGAATATTTATTGCTTCAGATCGTTTTGTATTTTGTAACGTGGAAACTATTAAATTGATTGTAATGAAATCATGACACAGTATTAATACCGTGGTGAGTATGCAAAACGCGTATGGTTGTTAGAAATCGTGTCAGTGGCAGCGTAGCAATAATCAAAAATCTAAAAATATGAGAACAGCTCAGACATCGTTTTTCGATGTTTTAGGGGTTCCCGATCATTTTCTACCTTTTTTGGATGGGGATGAAATTGAGGTTGGGGGGGTGGGGGGTTGTAGAACTGAAAAGTCTGTAGTATTGACAATAGGCTGTCCAGTGACCTGTGAAGGAAAGACATAAGGCATAAGACAATTTTAGGGGGAGGGCTGCCGATGATTTGGTTGCAAGGGGATCTCTGACTAAAGCTTCATGCTATGGAAAAATAATGAACTCCTATCACACTAATGTGTGGGAAGTACTGAGTCAATCAACTTGACTTAATTTTTTTTTTCTTTGAAGCGAACCACACTTTTAGAATCACGTAATCGATTTGTCATGGAGAGGCGTTTTCAAAATGACAATAGTGTCTGGTTCAGTGTTGTACGGAGTTGCCGCTCGAGGGGTAAGAATCCCTCGAGGTAGGCAACCGAAGCTTGCCTTGACTAACAACGCCGACGAGTAGCACCTCCACTAAAAGCATTCACAAATAAGACATTTTTCGCATCAGCATATATCGGAGTATGTAGTGACGCGCTCCTAAAAGCCGTACTTTTTCATAAGATGGGTTGTGTTTAGACAGCTGCAGGTAATATAGAAATGAGAATAGTTCACTCTTTCAGTAAAAAAAATTTGCAGAACTTTTTGATAATGTTTCTAGTCTTAATCCGCGACAAAATTATGATTTTTGTAAAAATCGAAAATCAACCCTTAACTTTGGGGGGTTGTAGAATGGAAACTATTGGTTGCACTTGAAAAATGAAATTGCGGAATTTTGTTCTCTCCATAAGTCGTTTGAACCTTTTTCGACAGCGCTTACCAAAACGACGCTGTTTTTCAAAAAGCGTCGCGTAGCAGTTTTCACCTTACCACCCCCCTCCCCCTCCTCTCCAACGGCAACCCACAGAGGTCGCAAATCGAATCTTGTTTCAATTAAACAGTGTCAAAATATTTTTCGCAACAGCACATATCGGAGTATGTTGCGACACACTCCTAAATGTCGTACTTTCCAAGTGTCGTACTTTCCAGGCAAACCCCATTGAACACGCCTAGTGTTGGAAAATTGCCGTAATTTATTTTTTGTTGCGTATTTTCGCGAACTTTCGGGAAGTTTGGAAAAATAATAAGACTTAGCTTAATTGGACGTTACTACTTTTATGGGGAATGTATGGTTACATAAAACTTTACAGAAACTTTGTAGCCATTCTTCTTGTTGGTCTTCCTGCCTCTTGAATATCAAATCTCTTCGTATGCCCGGATGTGTTCTACTAACCGAAGTTTTTGTGAGGAAAGGCATTTGGCAAGTCCAGGAAACATTGTAGGTACCAGTACCACATTGTCCTTTAAAATCGGTCTTATCCTTGGAAATGCTTGTAAATGATTGTCTTTGTCCTTATATAAACGTCATTGAAAGATACCTATATCAACCTCATGGAAATGTTTATTTATAATACAAACTACTGAATTTTGAGATGGTAACCAGCCTTTAAGAGGAATAATTTTCGCTCACTTCTGTTTCATATGTTCGTCTTGAGGAAATCTGAATTCCATAATAAATCCTTTGCTGGCATCTTTTTATAGATTTGTTTGTGCAGGTAAATAATTGAAAACATTGAAAATCACCTTCAACTCTCCTTTTTTACCCTGGAAGGTTTACAAATGTAGAGGAAAACAAACAAAAGCTCGGCCTACTATTCACTGTTGTCACATTTCATGCCTCCGGCCTAGAGTGTAGAGTCGGCCATGGTTCAGAAGAAATAAATGATATGAAATGCCTAAAAGGAAACGCATAGCTGTTACAAAAATACTTTATTTATCACATACAAGGTATAATATGTACAGATCATGTTGAATCCATAGTAAGTTTCACAGGATTACAACCACTTCTTATGATGTCCCAGATCTATTCCATGCCCAAAACTGATGCCATGTGCAAGACCGAAATCGTGTCCCACTCCAATCCCTCCTCCATGACCTCCACCAAATCCTCCAATACGAGCGCCTCCAAAACCTCCAATTCCTCCAAAGCCTCCCGCACCTCCACCTCCCCCTACAGCAATGGCTGGTCCAGCAGCCACTGCTACTGGCACAGGTCTATCGACCGGTACTGCTACAGGTTGCGGCACAGGGACTGCCACGGGCCTTGGTACTTGTACTGGTACAGGTATAGGTTGAGGGACCGGAACTGGTCTGGGTACTTCAACAGGAACTCTGCGCTCCACGGTCACCGGATATGGTTGAGGCACTGGGACTGGTACTGGTCTCGGTACGCTAACTGGGTACGGCTGCGGTACTGGCACTGCCACTGGCCTATCGACAGGTACTGGATACGGTTGTGGCACGGCTACCGGTACTGCTCTGTTGACGGTCGTGATGGTGTGACTATGGGTGTGTGTTCCTCCTCCTAAACCTCCTAGTCCTCCTCCCAGACCCCCTCCTAATCCGCCAAGAGCTAGTCCACCTCCACCTAAACCTGTAAGTAGATACGGGAAGGTCATTTCCAGATTTGACTAGTCAGAAAGCAAAGTTACAAGTTGGCAAAAGAATTTGACTTGGCAGCGCATGTGCATTTATTTATTTGATCCTATTTGAGCTATCTTAGGGCCGATTTTATCAACATGCATATTTAACAAAGAATTTAACAAAGCTTTTCTATTGGGTATTGCGGGCTAGGTTAATAAATATCGTCCAATAGTATTTTATCAATATTGAAAACAAAACGTCAAAGCTGGATGACACTTTTCATCATATCGTATATAAGCTTTATAACAAAACTATTGTTGTAACAAGTGTATATTTGTTGCAACATAGGCGATAAATGAAGTTTGCAGCTCGAGACGAAGTCTACGATCGAAATAAATATCTTTTTGACTGTTTGAAATTAGATCACAAATCCCAGTAATAAAGTACCTAAACAAATATGTTCTGAAGCGACTTTTTCTGTAGCATGCTGGGTAGCCGAGTGGCATAGTAGTCGACATCGTATGACTTGGTATCGCTGGTGGTGCTGGTTCGAGACCCAGCCCGTGCAACTATTTTTTTAATTTTTTTCATCCAAAATATTCATCGATGTGCTTTTTACTCATGTTACACACATTTTTTTGTATTATCGACATAAAAATGTTTTTAAGTCAAATTTTATTAGACATTTTACTTGACATATTGCAAAACCTAAGTACCGGAGGCGGTGGAGAATTCAGTCAGTGGAAGTGAAGTTTATCCGTCAATATCAATCGCCAATTGCTCTGCTAGCGGTATAAAAATGAAATTATTCCAAAAAAGTAAAATTATTCGTAATTTTTGTTGTACTAGTAAAACATCTAGGTAATAACATTTGTTTCAAAAACACATTTATGTCGACGGTACAAAAAAAAGGTATATTACATGAGTAAAAAGCATTCCAATGAGTATTTTAGATAAAAAAAAAAATAAAAAAAGAAGTTGCACGAGCTGGGTTCGAACCAACACCACCAGCGATCCCAAGTCATACGATGTCGACTACTATGCCACTCGGCCACCCAGCATGCTGCAGAAAAGATAGCGTCAGAACATATTTGTTTAGGTACTTTATTAGTGGAACCTGTGATCTAATTTCAAACATTCAAGATATCTATTTCGATCGTTGACTTCGTCTCGAGCTGCAAACTTCATTCATCGCCTATGTTGCAACAAATTTAATATACATTTTAGTTACAACTGTTACAAGCATTTTCACGAAGTACGTCACAAGGGTTCGGGAGCCGTCTGTGTGTTTTCGGTTCTGGATTCAAAAACCTATTTTTATTTTGATATGACTTTTGAATTATTGCGAAAACAAAGAAAACAAAAACCGTTTTGTTGTAAAGGTTATATTTGATCTCTCCATTTATCACAAAAAAAAATATTCAAAACCCTAATTTTTTGTCATCATCTTTTAGCAGAAGGAAAAACCAGCGATCAAATCTACAGTTTTTGCGGATTCTGATTGGTTGAAATTAACAATTGTTAAATTTTTTGTTAAACAAGAAAATGCAATTTTTCACCCATTTAGGATGGAAGATCAGACTGGAAAAGATACTAGATGGTTCATAATGGTCGGTTGTATATAAAGCGTGTCATTTTTAACCTTTTTGAGGTAAACTTCAAGAGAAATCAATAGTTTTCAGAGTACTTTGACAGATGCATGTTCTTGAATGGGCTGCTCTGATTGGTCAAAGCCTTTGTTAAAATGCGCCTGTTGATAAAATCGGCCCTTAATTAGTTAGTTTTATATATTTTTTATTTTATTTTTTTCCGTTTTTCTTACTAATTATACTAGTTATTAATATTTAAATTTAACTTGAATCTGGAACGAGTAGTATTTATTGAAATGCTTTCTTTTTTTTTTTTTTTTTTTTTTTTTTTTTTTTTTTTTTTTTTTTTTTTTTTGGCTTTGGATTTCGGAATCCATTCAGCCACGATGATTGGTAGAAGCGTTCACATCGACGATAACTAACTCAATAACTCACACGATCATACGCCCATCCACTACCTAACGAACTGGGAAACTTGAGACGACAGCGAATGGGGAAAAGACGAGGACACACGCTTCACGCTAAGGTGCCTGTCATAGCGACTTATTTATATAACATACAACACTCGGCACAGGTATGGAAGGGGTTTACACAAGGAAAAAACAGTAGGTAAAAGTCGTACTAATTTAAACACTCATGCAGGCTCCAATCCCTTTCATACCAATAACATAATATCCTATTTATACAATATAAATCCATGTTGATGTGTATTTAGCTATATAAGACGTTTGACAGATTTGAAGAAATCCCATAATATCGAGCTGACTGTGTTACTAACTCTGCTGAGCACCATCAATGATATGTGATTTTGGGGGAGAGGAATATCCTTTGACACCAGTGCCGCGAGCATGTTATTTGTCGCTAGTTCGTTGTAGCTGCAGTTAAAAAACCAGTGATTGAGGTCGTCAGTGTCTCCGTTACAATCGCATGTATCGGTTTCTGAAAGTCCCATTCTGAGTCTATATGAATTGACGTTCGCGTGCCCGAATAGGCATCGGATGTATAGGGTATTTAATTTCCTGTTGGGATGACTACGTTCGGCTAGTTTGGTAGCGGGGAGGGAGGGCTGTATCTTACAATACGTAGTGTTACTATTCCTGCAGAATTGCCTCCAATGTTCTTCCCACTGGTCTCTCATATGAGTTTTCCTAGCTGAGATGATGTCCCTTCTGGTTATATTGTCTGTGTTGTGTCCAGTAATAGCGCCGTCTTTAGCCAAGCGGTCAACAATATCATTACCTTTTATACAAGAGTGACCTTTAACCCATACGTAGGTTACAGACTTGTTTTGTTGATTTAGGAGTAATTCTTTTTCTAGTAGATTTGTCATAATCCTGTTAGAGAAAATATGATTGGTAGGTTTATTGAGGGCTAGTATGGAAGAGAGTGAGTCTGACAAAATTACATATTGTTTATATTGAGCTGTTTTGCTTGCCCAATCTAGAGCGAGTTCGATGGCAGTTAGTTCCGCTGTGAAAATTGAGCAGACTGGGTTCATCTTGTATTTCATGCTGATCCTATTGTTGTGGACGTACACGGCAGCACCGACGCCAGCTTCTGATTTGGAGCCATCGGTGTATATTACACAGGGATTACTGAATGACGAGAGTAGATCCTGTAGAACCATTCCGTTGATACCGGGTTGGTTGAATGACGGGATTACAACGCTAGGCCTTAGAAATGATACCTCAAATTTGGAGCTATAGAATGGTATGTTGCTCCCCCTGATATTGTAGGGTGCGATACTTGTGTAGGCGTCGGCTAAGGTTGGAGAATTTTTATTTTGCCACCATGTGTTAGTTAAATTGTACACTGCTAATTCAGATATTTTTCTAATAATTTCACCTTGGTTGTTGAACTCGCTTTTTATTATAAACTTTTCTGCAAGAAAAAGCCGCCTCAGATATAGAGGTGGTTCATAGCATTCGGCTAGGAGTGCTTGTGTGGGGGTGGATCGTAGTGCCCCCAAAGCAAGGCGTAAAGCTTTGAATTGGATCCTGTCTATCTTTAAAAGTCGACTTCGGGTAGCAGAACCATAAAGAAAGCAACCATAGTCTATTATGGATCTTGTGTAGGCTCTGTAGAAGAGTAGATTAGTTTTTGGATCAGCCCCCCACTTATACCGGTTGACTGCTTTTAGAACGTTGAGGCTTCTCTCACATTTATCTAGGCATTTGTTAATATGATCATTCCAGGTAAGTTTCGAGTCCAGGGTGATGCCAAGGTAAGTAACGCTGTTTTTGACAGGGATGTTCAGAGAGCCTAACGTTACATTGTTTATATTTGGCAGTCGATGCCGAGTGAAAAATGACACTGCAGACTTCGCTGGAGATATAACTAGACCTTGTTCGAGGAAGTATGATTTACAACTGGTCATGACTGACTCCAGTCTCTCAATGCATCCTTGATAGGTGCTCTCTACAAGGTAGAAGCAGAAGTCGTCAGCATACTGCAGTGTTTGTGAATGATTTTCCCTGGTATGTAAGTCTGCTGTATAAATATTAAATAGCAATGGGCTAAGAACTGAGCCTTGCGGTAGTCCTTTGTTAACATTTCTTGGGCCAAGAGTTATATTATTACATTTGATGGACACTTGCCTGTTGGTAAATAAATTTACTAATACGCAGGCAAAGTGGATTGGTATTCCAAGATTCACGAGCTTATTGAAGAGAAGACTTAATACCACATTGTCGTAGGCACTAGATATGTCAACGAATAGGGAAGCAAGGTACAAGTTTTTGGAAAAGACAATCTGAATATCCGTAGTTAGATGTGAGACGCAATCTATAGTTCCTTTACCCTTGCGAAAGCCAAACTGAGATTCTGGGAAGGTATTTTTACTTTCCAGCCACCACTCAAGTCTAGTTTTAATGATCCTTTCGAATGTTTTCAGTAGACAAGACATGAGGGCTATGGGTCTCATGGTATTTGGGTCATTTGGTTTCGGAACTGGAATTACAAGAGACTCTTTTAGTGCGTCACAGTTGTCACCTTCGAGCAGAATCGCATTGTATATCCTACACAAGAATTCCAATGCCACCTCCGGCAAATTTGCTAGCATTTTGTAGTTAATACCATCGGGCCCAGGGGTGGACTTGGGAGAATTTTTTATGTTTGCTTTCAGCTCGTTGATGTTAATTGGGGTTAATAAGAAATGAGTTTCTGGCGGACAGCCGGGTGCACTTATAGTAGCTTCAGGGACGTAGGCAGGGGCTATTTTGTGGAGCAGAGCTTCTATCTGAATTTGGTCCTGTGGAGGATACCTTTTAGGGTTGCTGATACTTCGGACTCTATTCCAAATAGTTGAGGGGCTGGTTTGCCGATTTAGACTTGTGCAAAATTTCGCCCAGCTGTTTTTGGCTTTTGTTTGGAATGTTCGTTTGCAGATGGCTTGTTTCCTCTTATATTCAAGAAAGTTTGAGAAAGTAAGGTTGGCTCTGTAACTTCTGAGGGAATCTCTTCTCGCATTAACCGCTTGTAAACACTCCTCATCCCACCACGGTGGAGACCTAACCCCAGCCGGAAATGGGCGTAATAATTTGCAGGCCTTGTTAGCTGCATTGGATATGGCTGTAATAAGAAATTGTGCCATATCGTTAGCACCTTGAAAAATAGGCGTATCTTGAGAGAGGGACCTTTCTAGTTCGGCCGAATAGATATCCCATTTTACATTTGCCATGGACCATTTGGACACTGGTGTAGTGAGACTGTCGTCCGTTTTTATTGTGCTAAAGGTAATTACGATTGGAAAGTGGTCAGACCCATAGGTGTCTGTCATGACGGCCCAGTGAGATGACAATGCTAGGTTTGTCGTCATCAAGGTGATATCCACAATAGATTTTTGTTGCCCTGGAGGGCTTATACGTGTAGCTGATCCATCATTAGAAATTGCAAGTGTGTGGAATTCTTCTATTGCATCGGCTAATATGTTCCCATCAGTCGAACAAGTAGGTGAACCCCAAGCGCTATGGTGGGCGTTGAAGTCTCCGCCGATGATACAATCGTAAGGGATTTGGCTGAATAAATTTATATAATCTAGAATGGTGACTTTCACTCTGGGTGGTCTGTATAGAGAAACCACTGATAGTTTTTTATTGCTAAGGAGTATATTGATGCCACAGACTTCAATTTTGGGATTAAAGTTCGCATTGAAATGGATAATCTCATATTTAAGTTTATTGGATATGAATAGGGCAACCCCTCCATATCCGTCAGCTCTATCCTTTTTGACGACATTGAAATTCCTGAACCTAACATCGTGTGAACGCTTATACCACGTCTCGTAAACAATAGCAATATCGAAATGTTCTTCGTTGAAAATTTGAACTAAAGAGTGTTTGTTTGATTGTAATGACCTGGCATTCCACTGTACAATCTTAAGGTTTCCCGTATTCATCGTTTTTATGAAAAGAGGTTGTCTAAGAAACTTTTTAATTTGTTATCAAATTCACTATCCAGAGAAGGCAACACACTTGTTTCATTCGAGCTATTAGTGTTCGCATGGTATTGCTGTATGGCATTTTTCAGGTGGGCGCTAAGTTGACTAATAAGCCGTTCCAATTCAGTACTAGGTGGCCCCTGACCAAATTGGAAGACTGGACCAGCGCAAAAACTGGTTGGATATTCCCTACGTATGGGGTCGAAATTTGGAGACGTATCGTTGGTTTTTCTTTTCTTGGGGGGGTTAGCTTGTGAGCGAGTTGGAGGGGGTACATTAGGTTTGGTCCATTGGCTGGAAATGGGTGATTTTGGTTGTGGGATGCTTCTCAGGGGAGGGAAATCGGAATCGTAATTGGCGAGTGGCGCGAATCTGTTTTTTTGGACAATACTAGTATAGCCTGGGTTATTGATGATTTTTTCCGCTTCTGCGAATGACAAGTTTAGATTTGCCATAGCTTCTTTAGTTTGTAGTTGCCTTTTATACTTCGGGCAGTTACGGGAGGTTGAGTCATGACTGTCATTTTCACAGTAAATACAAAAAATGTTACAATTTTGACAAACCTCAGCTGTCTCCATACCGCATCTCCTACATTTTTTTTTACCTCTGCACTGACTTGCGGAATGACCGTATCGCAGGCATTGGAAGCATTGCATTACAGGAGAGACATACACGTCAACGGGACACCTGACCTTGTTGATATATATTGATTCAGGTAAGCGCTTACCGGCAAAAGTTACAATAATCATTTGGCGTGGCACACGTTCTGTGATGTCGTTATTTTTAACAATTCTAGTCATACGCTGTACTTTTTTGACGGGAATATTTGACTTGATACACCTTAGAAGATTTTCTTCGTCCAAAGAAGTATCAACCCCTCTGACTAGTCCCCGTTTATCGGTTAAGTGGTTTGGCACATACCCAATTAAATTATTGTCGGGAAAAAATGAATCCTCGACCAAACTATTTGCAATTGCTGCAGAATCTACTTCAATTTTGATACGGTTCCGTCCGACAATATTTATTTCGATTATGTGGTCATCGTATTTTTTTAACCCCAGCAGTTTCTCTCCCAGTTTCATCGGGTGTAACCTACCAACGTTTAAATCTGTGTGTTCCACGAAGATACAGTATGGTCCTGTATCACATAGTCTGTACCTATTAGTATGGTTTGGTAAACGTCGTTGAGAAATGTTATGTGTATTGGATTCGCCTGTTTTTTTGGTCGAATTCCTTTCATTGTTTGGGACTTGCGAATTATCACTGTTGCCAGTATTACCTGATTCATTATCTATGAATATAACGTCTTCAAAATGCATATTTACATTGACCGGTATATTACGAGTATAAGACGATGATGACGACTGCAACGGTTGTTGGCCGCCACGGCCGTCGGAATTCTGGCCGCCGGACATCTGTAACCAGAGCCGGGGCAAAGAAAAAACTCTCCGTCCCCCAGACGCAAAAGAAAATAGTGGACTATCTGTACTTACAGTAATGCACCAAAATATTAAAACCAATATACTCTAGAACCTTTTTAGCTGGTAAATACACTGATCGCCTCGGCGCACCGAAAACACGTCCGAACCACTTGGATGTTAGCACGGAACTGGAAATGCTTTCTGATATCCAACAATTTTTGGTTGTTTTCGGGCGCGTAAATAAAGAATCATGATGATTTTGTCAACACGGAACATGCGACATTGCCATGTGGAAAACATGGATTAGGACTGCCCTTTCGATTTAGTTATCGCCGTTGCAAATGCAACCGGCACTGAAAATTTCAACCGTTTAAAGTTGAATGGAATGATAGGGATGCGTGAAATCCAGATGTCTTCCCTTTTGTATTCCCCTGTTTTTTAATCAGTTTTATGCTTCTTTTGAGCTTTACTTAATAAAAAATCACTGAGTGTTATCATCGACTGTTAATAAATGATATGCCGTAGTTTCAAGGGCGCATTTCTGACCCAAGTAGAAAAGTTCACTCAAACATGTGTGCTACAGAGTATGGTCTTCATGATACATGATGTCAAAGTTTGAAAAACCTTGAATGTATGCCACTGACCTTAAAAATAATTAAATATTGTTTTTCAGATGAAACGGATGAAAACCCAACCTTTTTGTCTTTTGATGTCTCTTCGTATCCCACTCTGTTTTGGAGGAAAAAAAAGTTAAAACCAATTTATAGCCCGTCAAAAAAGCGAGGCTATGAAATGAAGTGGTTTTTATTTAATGGTTCTAAAACAAAGTGAGATACAAAGAGACATTGAAGGAAAAAATGTGTTTTTATCTGTTTAATCTGGAAAACAGCATTTAATTTTTTCAAGGTCAATGGCGCATAGTGGGTCCATCTTTCTACTAATATTTTAATGGGATTGCCCCCCGACACTCCTCTGGAAAGGGCAGTCATCTTCTAATCAGTGGTTATAAATACGTCCTTGAAAATATGGTCTGTCATTAATTAACACCCTATATACGTATTCGTCATTATTTCTACTACGACGCACACTTGTCAGACTTGAAATTTCCAGATGATTCCATCACCAACCTGTATTTTCAATAACAACTACATATAATGGCAACAATAACAAACTAATCTCTAACACTACACAGTATGTTACACTCTTCGTAGTCGTTAAGTTTTTTCACATTTTTTTAAATTTTCTAATATTCTGTACAATTTTCCTTCGATTTCTTCCCATAAGATCCTTCTACGAAGTAACAGAAAACTTATAAAAAAAAAAGGATGAAATTGGTAAAGCCGGTCTCACGTCATGCCGTGACTAAGGGAAAAAGGGATTTATTTTTATATAATTATAGAGACTACTGTTAGTGAATTAGTAATGAAAGAAATAAAAAACACATAACGCAGGTTGACTTTTTAGTACCGGATCCGACGATAACTCCACTACTGCAGAAGATAGCGGAAAAAAATTGTATACAAAAGCCAAGCATATGCTCCTTTCTCAGAAAATATTTTGATTTATTCAGGGTGATCTATAACTACGTGGTGATGCAAAGATGCATTTTTTTTAAATGAAACACCCTATATATCATTTCATATTTAGATTCGATTAGTGATTCCCGTTTTTAAAATATAAAGTATTGTAACATTATACAGGGTATTTCAAAAGTTGTGACCATTTTTATACCTAAATCGCTGTCCAGTGTACCTACTTTATATTAAAAATTGATGATTCAAAAATTAGTTTTTCTACACAACAAGATAAAAGATATCCTCTAGCTGTAATACAGGCTATAAAAAAAGTCGACGACATCATTCATATACAGGGTGATGTAGAATACAAAAATCTAGATTTTTTATTTTTTTTCAAATGTAAGCCCTCATACCAAAAAATTGCTTTTAAAATGCTCTTTCATATTTGTTCATATATTTGTATACTTACATTCATCAGTTTCTTGAGATATCTCGATTTTTTCTGCAAATTTTAAATATATCTTCGAATCGTTAGTAGAATCTAAATACGAAACAAACTATATAGTATCATTAAAAAAATGTATGTTTGCATCACCACGTAGTTATGGATGACCCTGTATAAATCAAAATAGGGACGTATCCTTGGCTACAACTTTTATATACAACTTTTTTCACTATCTTCTGCAGTAGCAGAGTTATAGACCGATCCGGTACTAAACACTCACCCTGTATGTTTCTGTGTCAGTTAGGAATGCTGTCAAGACTAGAAGGCCATATATTCGCTTATGTTTTTTGAATTCATTCAAAAATCGTATTATCGTAGAAAAAGCAAATCATTGAAAGGCGAGCTAACATAGCTGTGCAAAGAGACGCAGCAGTGAAGTTAGGTTAGGAAAGTATATCAGTATATTTTCAATATGTCAATGCCAATACCTCATACAAGGGGTAGCCTTCGAGGTATAAATGAAAAGAAAACACCAACATACCAACAGCTAGCCCTCCTCCATGTCCGTACCCGCCGGAATATGCCAATCCTCCTGACCCGAGATGGCCCAAACCGTGTCCGTGTCCATAACCACCCAGACTACTGATGATGCCACGCTTCTTTTTAGGCGTGGGCTGATCTTCAGCTGCGGCGAAACTGCTCAGCAGAGCCAGTACCAGGATGTGCTGCAACAAAGGTGCCGAGGATTAGTGATTAGTGAATTACGTTTCATCCAATTTCGAAAAAAACTAATAATGTTTCCTATTTAGCACTGTGATATTTATCACATTAGGAAACAAACACAACCATGTCTAACATAGATCTGTCGAAATCTTTGTATCTGAGAAAAACTAGCATTTGCCTAGGATACACTAACTTATGGTTGACATTGAGGTACAGTTCCAGGACGTGTCTATACTGTGCCTTAATACTCTTAAGAGGCCGCCAAGTTTTTCTTTCTTGAAGCAACCCACACTTTTGATATCACGTAATCGATTTGTCATGAAAAGACGTTTTCAAAATAGCAACAGTGCCAGTTTCAGTCCTGGCGGGGGGTGGCCGCTCGAGGGGTGAGGGGGTGAAAACTGTGCTTTGCGACGGTTTTCGAAGAATAGCGCCGTTGTGGTAAGTGCTATCGAAAAAAAGTTTAAATGATATATTGAGGCAACACAATTCTTCACAATTTGAGCACTACACTTTTCGTCTGCGACCAATAGTTTCCATTGTACAGGGTGTCCCATTTTGGGCACTTTTACGGGGTATCTCGGTTATTTTTTTTTTGTGAAACTAAAGATGCCATCAACAAAACTATCATGGTCCTCTTGGTTTTTGAGATACAGGGTGAAATCGAAAATTATCGATTTTGAGACCACCCTCGTATCTCGGTTGTCTTTTATTTTATTAAAAAGTTTAGAAAACGGTCTTATAGAATTTTTCTGCGAAATCCACTGGTGTAGTTTGATTTTTTCTCGCCCTAGCCATTTTTCAGTTATGAAGCAAACATGTATTTTTTTAAATGGAACACCCTGTATATTTTTCTGAAGTCAATCGGAAATAACTCAAGCATTTCAAAAATATATATTGGTATTATTTTATTTTGAAAATTACGCTCAAAATTTGATTTTTGCAATTTTTACTTTAGTAGGCCATGGTTAATCAGCTATGAATAATAAGCATTTAAGCAGTTATTACTCTACAAGAGACTTCCTACTCAAATTCGAAAAAACAGAATCAAAATACATTTTCTTAAATAATAGTGTCTCATTAGAATGATGAATATTGTGTTATTATAATATTGAGGAGATAGTGGGCTGTGACTCATCTATTAAAAGCAAAAAAGCAAATCTGTAAAAAACTTGCGAGACTGTCAACTTTTAATTATATTTTTATTAAATATAGCTTTGTTCTTTCTGTGTTTTCATTTTAATTATTGTCAATTTTCTATAATAATAGCAGCTTAGATACCCAGAGAGACAGCAACCGTGTATTGAAAATTCGTATTTTCCAATTTTATGGAAAACTGCTGTGGGAATTCCAATTCCTAAAAAACATAATCCGACAGAGTTTTCTGATCTGAGAATCATAAGTAAGTTGCCTGCAATTTCTAAAGTCTTCGAAAAGTTTCTATATTCGCAAATATCTCAGTATTTCACGGAAAACAAAATTATACCTGATAGTCAGTGTGGATTCCGATCTGGAAGAAGCACTTCAACGTGTCTTGCAACTGTTACTACGGACCTTCTTACCGCATATGATCAGGGACTATCCAGTGTTTTGGTATTATTAGATTTTTCCAAAGCATTTGACACTATCAATCACGAACTTTTATGTGCTAAATTAAAATATTATGGATTTGATGACTCTTCGATATTTCTTATATGGAGCTATTTCTTGCGGCGATCACAGTGTATTTCAGTAAATAATACATATTCTTCATCAGTCGATATTTTGTCTGGAGTTCCTCAAGGCTCCATCCTCGGCCCACTGTTTTTCATTATCTATACTGCAGATATTCTGAATAATGTTAAAAACTGTAGAGTCCAAGCGTATGCTGATGATACGCAAATCTACCTGAGCTTTCATATTTCTGATGCCGCCACGGCCGAGGCTCATTTGAATCATGAACTACAGTCCTTAAGATCCCTATCGATTGAGCATAACCTACATCTCAACTCTGATAAATGTAAGGTACTGTATTTTGGCAACAAAAACAGTATCCAACTTTTGAAAGATAATTTTACGTTGACTATTAACAACCAGATTCTTGAAGTATGTAATTCATCTCGTAACTTAGGACTAGTTCTGGACTCGGATATTCGTTTTAGGGAGCATGTCCAGAATTTAATCAGTAAATCGTTTGGAGCATTAAAATTAATTTATAATAGTAGGCATTATCTCAATAAGAAGCTTAAGACAACGTTATGTGAATCTCTTGTTCTAAGTAATTTCAACCACTGTGATTTTATCTATGGTCCCTGCCTCACACAAACAGACAAATTGCGAATCCAGAAGGTTCAGAACAGCTGTTCTAGGTTGATACATGGGATTAGGAAATATGATCCAATATCACATAAAATTAAGGAAAGCAATTGGCTCAATATGGAGAATAGACGGACGTTACATTTATGCGCCTTCACACATAAGCTTTTGAATGATCCTAATCCGCCCAATATCTCAGCCAAGTTTATCCCCCGTTCTTCAATACATGCTAAAAATGTCAGACAAAATTTCTTTTTCACTATTCCTCAGCACAGAACTGCAATGTTCCAAAGATCGTTCATTTACAATGCTATACGTATGTACAATCTATTACCTAATGAATTCAGGGCTTACAACATCAATAAATTCAAATATAAATTGAAACTTCTTCTTTTAAGTGCTCAGTAGGTTGACCAAAGCAATGTAAGCCCTTGTCTCGGTGTGCAACAATAACCAGGGATTGTTACCCGGAAGATATAGATTGATGAAATAGAGAGAGATTTATGTATATATCTGTATATGTGTGTATATATGAAGCATCTGCACTGTTTCTTTCAATGACGGTTTATATATATATTTTTTTTTTATATGGTTGAGTAGAATAGCTTGTAGCTAGACTCCGCCATATTGTTCATTTTCACTTTTTATTCATTGTGTTATTTATCATTAATAAAAGACGGTTATTATTATTATTTTCAGATATATTTGCTCGTCTAAAAATAAATATAGTTAGGTACGGATCCTTTATTTAACCACGTCCTAAAACTTATTTCAAGGAGAATAGGAAGCAAAGGGAAACAAACGTATTAGGTTACATAGAAGCAACGCATTCATCGTCTTATAAGCACACAAGTAGGGGTACAAAAATCAACTGCAGAAATAATTCTAAAAAATACAATTACCACCCATACAAGTTTAAGATACTTCAACATTTGCACAGGCTCCAAGTTTGGGAATTTTTAATGGCCATAACACGAAGGAGACCAATAATAATTCTTTTAAATGCCATGAACGAATAAGAAATTGTGCCAGATTTGCATTCGAGAAAATAGTCTCCAACTTGAACCAACATCTTTGAAAGCTCCTCGATGTTTTTAGTTTTTATTTTGATTCAAATTGAAATTTAATAGTGTGTTGATATTCTTCAGATATAATGGTGGTTTTAGGTAATGTAATACAATAAGTAATATTTACTGAACATTATCACAAATAGTAGTTAATAGCGTATAAAATACAATAAAATAATTGAGTTTCAACGTATTGAGTATCTTGTATCTTAATAATTATTTCCTTGGATATTGCTTTTAATAGATTAGTCATGGCCTACTGCTACAAATAAAGCAAAAAAATGAAAAAATCAAATTTTGACCGTAATTTTCAAGATAACTCAATACTAATATATATTTTTGAAAAGCTTGAATTATTTCCGGTTGACGTAAAAGATAAAATATGTACAGGGTGTTCCATTAAAAAAAATATATGTTTGCTTCATAACTGAAAAATGGTTAGAGTAAGAAAAAATCGAACTACACCACTGGATTCTACAAAAAAAATCTATAAGACTCTTTTTTAAACTTTTCAATATGTTAAAAGACAACCGAGATACGAGGGTGGTCTCAAAATCGATAGTTTTCGATTTCACCCTGTATCTCAAAAACCAAGAGGGCCATGATAATTTTGTTTACGGCATCCTTAGTTTCACAAAAAAGTAGCACACTGTTGCGAAAACCGCAACTCTCTATCTTGAAAAATAACCGAGATACCCCGTAAAAGTGCCCAAAATGGGACACCCTGTACAGTGCCCCAAAGTTAGGGGCTAGTTTGTTGCGAATTAAGTCGAAGAACGCTATCAAAAAGTTCTGTAACATTTTTTCTCTTAAAAGAATAACATTTCTCATATTCCTATTCTCTGCAGCTGTCTAAATAACACATTTGGGCTTAAAAAAAGTACGCCTTTGGGGAACACATAGCTACCTACTACCGATACTAGCCAACCGTCAATCCAACAAAAGTCTCTTGAGCGCAAAGGGTCGGAAAGAAATGAAATTTGGTGTGATGGTAGACATTAGTTCCATGAATTTACAACTAAGTTTGCGACCTCGGGGAGATTGCAGCTCGCGGGGGGGGGGGGGGGGGGTAAACTCTGATTCGCGACAATTTTTGAAAAATAGCGTCGTTTTGATTCATAAGTGCTATAGAAGAAAGGTTCAAATGAGATAATTGTGGGTTGTGACTCGAGGGAGGGAGGGGAGGGGAGTGAATTTTTCTCTCTCCATAAATCATTTGAACCTTGTCGCCATCGAATTTCTAAGGTTTCTAAGCTGAACTGCCGACGTAGAAGCTTCGTTACACGTCGTGCAGGTGAATGGGGGGGGGGGTGGTCTAAGGCCCGAGTATTGCAAAACTTACTGACACTCAAAATGACTCTCAAAATTGCTTCCTCACTTGTGAGTTGAGAGCAAAGTTTCCAGCCGCTCACCCCTCTTTGACATTAGATATCCTACATATGTTGCCTCCGGTTAGCAATGATGTGTTGTAAGGAATTATCATAATCTTGCCTCGCTGGTCTAGTTCGTTTGTATCTTTCTACTAAGTTAGTTGGTTTCTTCCACCTTAATGGGTTTTGTTTATTTGTCATGACCTGCTAGGTTTCTTATACGTAGGGAAATTGAAAAACACCGATTGACCTAAAAATTTGAAACAAAATGAAAACTAAAGAAGATTGGGATGGACAGTTCTACGTTGTTGGATAGGTTATCAGGTTTTACATTTGCTGGTGTTAGGCATTCTCATTTGAAGTAATCAAGTTACCTGCGATTGAAGTTTTCTTAATCAATCTACTGATTCCTCCAGGAACAAAAGGAACTCAAATTTGATCGTGTGACCTAAGGCGACGCATTTCATACTTAGTCGTACCGCAAAGTCACGCCCTTCTAAGTTTTATAATCGCTGCGATATTCAATTTTTTTCTGATACCAAAAATAGTGATTTGCATCCAAACGGTTCTTTTGCGGTTCTATTATACATAAAGTCAAACTAGAATTCACCAAGGAATCCAAATATGCAATAACATATAGGGGATTCTATTTAAAAAAATGTAAGTTAGATATGAATCACCCTGTATAAACGTCAAAATTCAAGTGAAAATATTTTAAGGTTATGGCACTTACGGCCCATGATCACGTGAAAGATTTTTGAAATTTGTTTTAGTAAGTCCACAATCTTCCGTTCACGCACTATTGGCTCATCCTGTATGCTTGATTGCGATAGGTCCCTGCGGCCATTAAGATTTGTATTTCTTGTTAAATATATTATTTAAAAAATTTACTAGTCGTAATGATATATTGGAAGGTTGTCTTAATTGATCACATGTAACACTACTATAAAGTCAAATTATAATAGACCAGCGATTGGATTCCGTTTTAAAAATGATATTGGGTTTGATATCAAAAACGATAATAGCGATTCCGTTTGCCACAATTCTACAATAAATTCGATACATATGCTCGACAGCTGCAGAGCAGTCGATTCGATGCTTAGATTCTCAAGAGTGAGGTTATACATCTGTTTAAACAAACATTGAAATTTTATAGTGAACTTTGTACTTCAGTTTTTTCAAACTTCAGGGAAATTGTGAGTATATCAGTGGCTGCTGCAACTAGAAAATAAACTTTCATTTCACTATGGATGTTTGACTCATTTCAGCTGCAAATTCTTGTCCAATACCTACATCGTTAGTATATGAACCTGTGGCGTAGAATTTCAAGGTAGCAAAGAACTTAGCCTCCTCATATACCTACAGAATCCTTTGCTTGTTATTATATAATTTCGATAAATATTCATGTACGTACTCTTTTCTTATTCGAAACAGTTCTATACACCTATTATCGGGAAGTTCGAAAGAATGGCTTTTTTCTCTATTTCCATTCTTCTCCGAATATTAATCAAGTGTTGGTACATAGATGGAAACAAAAAAAATAATGAGGTTAATGACCAAAGCGTTGAATCTGATGACACAGAAGGAAAAAAAAGAAAAAATAATTTTTCTAGATATAAGGGTATATTTGAAGTTAGGACCACAAGTTAGAACCAAAAAACAACGATTATGTCATAGGTAGTTCATAATAATATGTGTCATTTCAACTATTGAATTCCCTAAGATTTCCGAAGCCAAAACAGATCGAGTAACAGAATCCGAGTTTATAATTTTATCGAGTTGATCATCTATCGAGATCGAGTTTCTCGATTCAGAACGGAATCCCACCCCAGAAGGTCCACCAGTGGATATGAGAATTCCTCACAATAAACTGCCCCATAGTTATAAACTCATACATAAAGTGAGTATACAAAAAGTCTAATGTCTAAATAAATTACTTAGAAACTGGTAACATGCAGGCCCGATCCTGTTTGGTCGGCCGCCCTTGTGTGCGAATCTGTTTTTGGCCGCTCCATGTATAAAATAATTCATTTTCTATTTTTCATTACTATGTGTTATAGGATGATCATGATTATTAATTTATTTATGCAGTATGATATTATTATACAGGGTTACTGGTAACTCGACCACTTTCCTTCAGGAAGTGATAGAGGGACTCAAATACAATAGATTTAACCCCCCATATGTAATTCCGAAAACCGATAGATAGATAGATAATTAACATTTAATGTTTTTCAACGATATGTCCAAATTTCCACACTACATCACAAATTTAGAAAAAGTCCTGCTATCGATTTTAGTAATTTCCAACTCCAGTTAATACTACTGACGAACTAAGGCAAAAAAAGTATCAATGCGGCGGAGGAGATGAAACGAACTTTTTCAACACGAGTTACAAAAGCCGAAGTGAGGAAGCGGATCCATACTTGTGTCCGAAATCAAGAGCAACCATTGAGCAAGATCTTTAGAGACTTTAAGTGGATTTAATTTATTTTACTTGGATAAAATCATCGACCGCATTAGCAAACATTCTAGTAGGTATGTAACTGAGTTATCAATAATGATTGTACTGTCATTCGTTCTTTTTGAATAGGTGATTTTTATTCATTGCTGCTTATAATCTTTTTGAAAAGGTTATTAGGTAGGAAAGTTTTTTTAGTGATTTGTTCAACCGTTTGTATAATTTTTTTTGAGCTAGATAATTTTCTTTCACGGTGACCGTAAAAATTTTGTTGATTATTTTTTAAATATTTGTATTTAGTTTGGAACTGTTTAGTATTTTGAAACACTTTAATACTAAGTTAGCTTTGTGTATGTGTTGGTTAAATACTAAAATAAAAATTATCAGAATCAACAACCGGTTTTTTTCTTATTTTAGGATCTGGTGTGGAAATTTGGACATTTGGTTGAAAAACATTAAATGTTAATTATCTCGAAAACTATCGGTTTTCGGAATTACATATGTGGGGTTAAATCTATTAGATTTGAGTCCCTCTATCACCTCTTGCAGGAAAGTGGTCGAGTTACCAGTAACCCTGTATGTTCAAGTACTTCGGAGATGTTTGGGTTGGTGTGGTGTGGTACAAGAGCCTCTAAATTTTGGGCAAAACCAAATTCCGGTATATTCTAGTTGAGAATAAATTTTGTATAGGATATATTGACAATATACCAAATGAATTGAAAACAGCAATACATTTGAAATTTGTCGGCGTTGCTTCAGATTACATTGCAAATTTAAGCAACCTTTGTAGTAGGTTTGACAATGATAATCTTCCTAGGAATGTTAAGCGACAATCACAGGAAAACGTTAAAAAAGCATGTTCTAATCCCTCACAAAGATGGAAAGATAGTAACAGAATTCCTGATAGGTTTATAAAGAGGCACCAACCCTGGCAGCACTCAAAAGGCAGAGCTTAGCATAGTGAAATATACTATTAATGCATTCAAAAAGAAGAAGCGGAAAGAATGGCTGTTCTTCAAAAAGAGGAGTCTGATCATACCAGCAGTGTTAAAAGAAGCTACCAGAAGTCCCTCGCACCCATCGAAAATGAGAATAGAATCTGTCCATCTTTGTGAGATATTATAACAAAATTTTCTAATTCTTTCCACAGTTCGTTGCATAAAATTCTTAGAAAGGTCATCATGTATTGCCAAATCTACTACAAATTTAGTTTCTAAGTGCAAACATATTATTTCCCATGTTATGTATTGAAGAGATCCTGATACATAGTTCTGAAACAAATCAACAACAGACGTATATTGCCAAGTGGCAAACAGGGCAAGGGGCAAGTAAATATTACAGATCGTGATTTAGTAGGTTGTACCGAATCAATATACAGGGTGAGTTTTTAGTACCGGCTCGGTCGATAACTCCACTACTGTAGAAGATAGCGGAAAAAGTTGTATATAAAAGTTGTAGTCACGGATATGCTCCTTGCACAGAAAATACTTAGATTTATACAGGTTGATCCATAACTGCGTAGTGATGCAAACATGCATTTCTTTTAAATGAGACACTATATATTATTCCATATTGAAATTCTAATAATGATTTCCTTCCTTCCAATATACGGTATTGTTACATTATACAGGGTATTTCAAAAGTTATGCTATATCCAAATCGCGGTCAAATGAACTTACTGTATATCAAAAGGTAATGGATCAAAATTATTTTTTTTTACATGAAAAGATTAAAAATATCTTCTAGTTTTAAGGTCAGTTATAAAAAAGCCCGTGACGCATATTTGTACACAGGGTTATGTAGAATGCAAAATCCAGATTTTCTCTTTTTTTTTAAATGTAACCCCCAATATTTTACTATACCAAAGAATTGCCTTTAATATGCTCTTTCATGCATCTTTGTATAGCACTTGTTGTACCTACGTCCATCAGTTTCCTAGATATTTCGATTTTTCGGTAAATTTAAAATATAGCTTCTATTTGTGTACTGACATTCATTTATTTTGAGAAAGTACTATCGAATTTGTTTTTTGTTTAACGAACAACTAAATTATAAGGTCATGATACTATTTGATGAAGTGAAAACCCTAAATCATCGAGGTTATAAAGTCAAGTTTGCTGATGAAACAATTTTGTAGGCGTGATGCATAATTGTCAAGCAGATTTATCAGGTAGGCTTTGAAAAATTGGCAGCCTTCATAACCTGCTCAATAATTCCGTACTGTGTGAAAAACCAGCTCCAAAAATTAATTTTTCCATTGAAGGTATTGAGGAGAATCTTTGAGAAATTGTCTTCTTGCCTCTAGAATATATCAACTATGAACAGCAATATCCAGAACGGAGGCACTCTAAAACTAATGCGTTTGGAAGATTGAAGAATCATTTTACTTGGACTGTGTCGTTTAATATTTCATAGCCTACTCGATAGATCTGCTTGATAATTATGCATGACGTCTATAAAATTGTTTCCTCAGCACACTTGACCTATAATATATTATCTCGTTAATTTAGTGTTTTGACTTGATCAAGTACTATTGTGGCCTTATATTTTAGTTGTTTGTTGAGCAAAAATACAATTTGATAGTATTTTCTCAAAATAAATAAAGTTTAGTAAACAAATAGAAGGTATATTTAAAATCTGTAGAAAAGTCGAAATATCCCAGAAACTAATAAATGCAGCCATTACAAGTGCTACACAACGATTAAAAGCAATTCTTTGGTACAATAAAATAGTGGAAGTTACATTTAAAAAAAGAGAGAAAATCTAGATTTTGCATTCTAAATCACCCTGAATACGAATACGCGTCGCGGGCCTTTTTTATAACCGATTTTAAAACTAGAGGATATTCTTAACCTTTTCATATAAAAAAAACAATTTTTGATTCATTAATTTTTGATATACGTTCATTTGGCTGCGATTTGGATATAAAAATTGTCATAACTTTTGAAATTCTCTGTATAATTTAACAATACCCTATATTGGAAGAACGGAAATCATTAGTAGAATTTGAATATGGAATAATATATAGGGTATCTTATTTAAAAAAATGTATGTTTGCATCACCACGTAGTTATGGGAAAATCTAGATATTTTGTGGCGCATATCCGTGGCTACAACTTTTATATACAACTTTCTTCGCTATCTTCTACAGTAGTGGACTTATCGACCGAGCCGGTACTAAAAACTCACCCTGAATACATATATTCTAGCAAGTGCTAGAATTTATTTTTAAATCTAATCATTTTCTGTTCTTATAAAATGTATAAATATCCACGCTGAAATTTTAACTAACTGCTTATTTTTATCATGTTTATTGTCCATTTTAAGAGTTACTATTATTTATGCATATGTATACTTTATCGTTAATCTTCTTGTATAGTAACACGATGAGTAAGAAAAACTGACCGTCGTAAAATGCTCGATGAACAACGCTGGCAAATTTCAAATTTATTGTGGTTTTCCGTTAATTTGGGATGTTGCCAATATATTGTGAACAAAATTAGCTCATAGCTAAATTGTACCGGAAATAGTTTTTAGCCAAAATTTAAGGGTTCTTGTAGCACAGCGCGTTGGTGCAGCCGCCTTTCAAATTTGGCCGCCCACATCCGGGGCTCGTTTTCGCCCGTCGCCAGGATCGGCCCTGGCAAACACGACACATTTTGAGACTCACCACCACTGACACATACTAATTGCACTATACATATACGAATACTAATAAAGATAAAATTGTGCTTACTTGAAGAGCCCTCATTGTAGATGTAGGCGAATGCAAAGATGTAATCCAGAGTTTTGCTTTTATACGAGGCGTTGCCCCTCTTTTTTAGGTTAGGAAGTGCTCGCAAGCCGATTTTGAAACACGAGATTTACTCGCAAGTTAGCGTCGTGTGGTTTACACTTTCACTGATTGGTCTAGCTGGAGGACGTAGTTAGGAACGGCCGATTATCCGATATCAATATTAGGGCATTTTTGCAGTTTCGGAAAACGACGTATAGTTTAATAGCTAGGCTACGTAAAGAAAGGTCACTCGGTAAAGTAAAAATTTTGCCATTTGCAGGTTCGGTAGGTATCAGCATAGGGATAGGCGGGTCATCAGAACGCGCCGTGGATGTATAAAGTAAGGATGGGGAGTTAAATATGCAATTTTTACTTCCCACACCGATAGGTGAGGGGAGCATTGAGATCTCGAAAATTCTCGATTTTGAGATAACACACCTTCTGGGCGTTTTATGATGTCTACATAACGAAAAATCACGTCACTCATTTCCGTCGGTCTGTCTGTCTGTCTGTTGGCGTCTTTCTAACGTCGTAGTCTTAGTGACCGCTGCATGGATTCTGATGAAATTTGGGTAGCGATATGTCGTGGGTCCTAGTAGATATCTAATGTTCCTATAATTTTGGAAATCGTTGTACGGGGAGCGGAGTAATTAGCAAAAAACAAAAAATTCAAATATTCCTCAAACTTCGTTTTTAGGCGTTTTAGGGGTGTCTGATCATTTTTCATTTTTTTTTGGGTGGGGGTGAATTTGGGGTGGTTGGAGGGTGGGGGGTTGTAAAACTCAAAAGTTTGTAGTATTTATAATGAGCTGTCCATTGACCTATGAATGAAAAACCTAGCGGCATAGTACACTTTCTTATGTCCATCCGAACATTGCCTTGCTTATTAGAAACCAAGGGAATTTGTGACTTATACATATACGAGTATTGTTTTAGATCGTTCTATACTGCGTAACGGGATAATAAATTATTAAATTGATTTTAATGAAATTTGGACAGTACTACTACTGCGCCAAGGATGGATACCGTGTATGTTTTGGAAAAATCGTGTCAGTGGCGGCGCAGCAATAATAAAACAAACTAAAAATATAAAAACAGCTTAAACTCTGTTTTTAGGCGTTTTAGGGGTTCCTGATCATTTTGTACTTTTTTTTGGGTGGTGGTGAAATTGGGGCGGTTGGAGGGTGGAGGTAAAACTGAAAAATTTGTTGTATTCATAATAGTTTGTCCATTGACCTGTGGTAGAAATACCTGGCGGCATATTACACTTCTTTAAGTCCATCTGGCGTGCCTATCACAGAAGCCAATTTGGTGATGTATACATATGAGTTTTGCTTTATTTCGTTCTATGTATATTACGTAAAGCGAAAAGTATTGAATTGATTTCAATGAAATTCTGACACAGTATTTACGGCCGCGGCGAGAATGGAAAGTGCGCGTGTTTTTGAAAAAGTCGTGTCAGTGGCGGCGCTGCAAAAATAAAAAAAACAAAAATATAAAAACAGCTCAAATTGCGTTTTTAGATGGTTTGGAGACTCCTGATCGTTTCGCATCGTCCAGTTGCAGCATCCAGAAGAAACTGTGGCATCCCAGTTCCTAAGGAGGGAGAAGCAGGAAACTATTTACGAGAGTGTTTGTGTTGGATGTTCTTTTGCGGGCGGATAGGCGATGATTTGATTGCAAGGGGATTTCAAACTATAGCTTCATGCAATGGTAAAATAATAAGTATTGAGTCAGTCAACTTGACTCCATTTTTTTTTCGCAAAATAAATGAATTCATCCATAGCACATGCTATACAGAGATGAAAGATCATATTTGAAGCAATTCTTTGATATAATAAAATATTGGGGGTTATATTTAAAAAAAGAGAGAAAATCTAGATTTTGCATTCTACATCACCCTGTATACAAATATGCATCGCGGACTTTTTTATAGCCGATTTTTAAATCAAATCATACTTTTCATCCGTCCGTGTAAAAAAAATGATTTTTGATTCATCACTTTTTGATATACACTATACGTTCATTTGTCATCGATTTGGATATAAAAATGGTCGTAACTTTTGAAATACCCTGTATAATGTAACAATACCCTATATTGGAAGAACGGAAGTCATTCGTAGAATTTGAATAGGGATTAATGTCTTATTTAAAAAAATGCATGTTTGCATCACCACGTAGTTATGGATCACCCTGTATAAATCAAAATATTTTCTGAGCAAGGAGCATATTCGTGACTACTACTTTTATATACAACTTTCTTCGCTGTCCTCTATAGTAGTGGAGTTATCGACCGAGCCGGTACTAAAAACTCACCCTGTATACTACTCGCAAGTGAGTTCCGTACATACAAAAGGGTTACGGTAGGACTAAATACAATAATAAACGAACTCATTTGCCACCATTAGCTTAAAAAAAACAACAGATCAAGAATGGGTGGCCCTCCATGTTGACGAATGCATTTCTCTAGCCTACGCGGCATGCTCGTAAACCCTAGAGGTACAGCCCCCCAAGCTGCCCTCACAGCATGCTCCAGTTTGTCCAGTGTGGTCGAAGGATTGGGTAAATCGCCTATGTGTCGACCCATCCAATCCCATACTTTTTCAATTGGCGATAGATCGGGTGATCGTGGAGGCAAGGGGAATACCCTGACCTCAGCTTCCTGTAGGAAATCATCGATACACTTGCAATACGAGGACTTGCATTAACTTTTTGAAGCTGTTCGAGGCCTCGGACGTATGGAACGGCAATTCGTTCTAACACCTCGTTCACATAATTTTGCGTAGTCATTGTGCCACGAATCACAAGTGAAGGTGAGTTGCTGTTGAATGCAGTGGTATCTCAAACCATCAAATCATTTGGGCGGTGTACACATGGCGCCCAACAGCAAACATCACTCGTTCACCTCGTCGCCGTCTTACGCATTGGCATCTATCATGTGCCCCCAGAAAAAAACCTGAACTCGTCTGAGAAGGCCGTCTGATGCCACTCAGTATGCCACTGTCGCTGTTCTTGGCACCAATTTAACCGTTGGCAACGATGAGCTGCAGAGAGAGGAAGCACTAGATGCGGACGATATGATCCTAAGCCCATTTCACTCAATCTGTGGTACACCGAGTGGATCGCATTCTTTCTCGAAGGGCCAGTCGTCGTAGATGACGATCTTGCCAGTCTGTAGTTCTTCTACGTGCTCCAGAACCTCTAGCTCGCTGCATTTGCCCTTCTGCGATCCATGCGCGCCATGCAGCTACAACTGTAGACACGCTACGTCCCATGGTTACAGCAATTGCTCTAAAAGAAGCACCACGTTTTCGTTGGCATACAATCCGACAAAGGGAATTAATTGCGTAAACTGGGGCTGTCGTCTTCTAGGGGACATCTTTACACAACTAACTGGTCTCTGGCCACATTTTCAACAGGTGTTATCGTTTTCGAATCGACAAAAAGCCATGGCTTTGTTTTTACACGTTTAGAGTTTTTTGTAGATAAATAGCGTCTGAATCAACAAAAATTGTTACACGTGGACTACAGATGGTACTGCCAAGCTTTTTATGAATTTTCAATGCAAATATCTCTTTTTTTCTAGGTGTTCGGATTTCACTTGCGAGTAGTATAGTTCAGAAATGGGGGCAAAGCTTTGACGTAGTACCTGTGAACATGTCAGATTTTGTTGTAACTATGTAGCCATTACTACCAAGAAAAACCTAGTAGACACTTTGTAACAAAACAGCTCTAATTTTTACATTTAAATCGTGATTAGGTTGAACAAATCAACGTAACTGATCAGTGCCGGTAACGAAAGCTGTTCATGGAGCCACTTTTCATTACATTATATCCATTAATGTAAGAGCTAATGGTCGTCGTAAAGTACTGGAAGGTAAATGATCAATACAAACGGCAAACTGCTTTGCTAACAATAGTAAGTTCGTAAAATATAACCAACGTACATAATTTATTTGTCAGGATACAAGCGGTACGCGACATGTAATAGTAAAATATTTTTTTGGTACTGTTAGGTAACGCGGTTGCTTGTTTCATGTATCTTCATAAACGGCATGTTATAAACTGGTACACGTTCTACATACGACAAGAGAGCTCTAATTTGGCGAGATACTTATACTGTTGTTTCATAAGTAAGGTGATAATGAATATTGCTTACATAGGAGTACTATATGTTGCATGAGTAAATTGGAATGTTAATATCCTAAGAAAAAACACTAGCATTATATAATGGTTTTGATGTCGTATTTGATGAACATTGGGAGCAATAGGGAGCCCCTCACCTTTCGGTGTGGGAAGAAAAAGGGAAGAATCTAAGGCCCATTTTAACAACATGCGCATATTAACAAAGACTTTGACCAATCAGAGCGGCCCTTTCAAGAACATACACCTGTCAAAGTACTCTGTACTGTAAATTATTGATTTCTCTTGAAGTTTACCTCAAAAAGGTAAAAAATGACATACTTTATATACAATCGACCATTGTGAACGATCTAGTATCTTTTCCAGTCTGATTTTCCATCCTTAATGAGTGAAAAATTGCATTTTCTTGTTTAACAAAAAGCTTAGCAATTGCTAATCTCAACCAATCAGATTCCACAGAAGCGATACATTTAATCACTGGATTGTTCGTCTATCAAATGATAAGGATGACAAGAAATTCAAATTAGTGCATTATTTGGATAAAACAATAATTTACTATGGATAATAATTATAAATACATGCAATATATCTTTGTTTTATAATAAAAAGAGGTAAACATAGGATTACTGGTCGCCTATCCTGAACGGCAAAGCTCGCTAGCTGGCGTATGACCTTAAATAATGCTCCTAAACAAGATTACCTGTCGTATAACTTGTATATTCAAACGTGAACCAGGGGCTTGATATACTTTTGAGAAAAAGGGAGCAACTAGCGGGAGTGATTTTCATTCCTATGTATGCTTTACAATGCCTTTACATCCTCTGTGAATATTTCTATAAAAAAGGCTATAACAAACATGCATCCAGTAAATCGAAGATTCTTCATAAAAGTATGTACTTGTCTATAATCCATGTGACTGAGGGAGGTGGGATTTGTAATTATCAGGTAGTTACTGTGATTGATACTACTTTTATGATTCTGTCACAAATTATCGCAGTTTGCAATTAGTAATTATACAATAATTATAATGTGAAAAGTCTGGCACTAATTTGCAAATCAATCGCTTTGCTCTGATATCCTGCTATGATTTTGATCCATAAATCACCATGAATTTCTAAAATATTTTTGACAAGAGTGTCATCCAGCTTTGACGTTTTGTTTTCAATATTGATAAATTACTATTGGATGATACTTATTAACATAGCCCTCAATACCCAATGGAAAGCTTTTGCTAAATAACATCCAATAGAAAAGCTTTGTTAAAAAAGTTTATAAAATCGGGCCTAAAAATATCCAGGGTGAAGCTGCCTATTGCCGGCACCCTACCTAGCGTTGGCTGTGTGTTCTATTCTCATAGAAAATAAGGTAAATTTCTTATTTTAATGATGTGTTGCATTCCATACGCTACATAAATAAGAAAACTGTAAAATAATGTGCTTTCAATGTTTTTTCCCGTAACACCAGCTACATCCCTTAATACTTTGCAGTAGCCTACTCGTGCCTATTTGGTGTAGTATGTCTGTGAGAGCAGAATTAAATCGTTGTAGTTTTTCGGAAAGTGAATCAAGGTAAGTTATTACTGTTTTGTCGGAGCGTTATTGGAATTAAACAAACATTTACTGAAAAAATTATTTCCAGTACTATATATTCTTAAAGAAATATCGTGAGTTCAATATTTATCAATTTTTCCTTTGATAAAGTGTTTATTTGTTTAAAAAAATGAGGTAACAGTCAATGGACACGTAAAATGTGCGTAATGCCAATTACCCGCACCCCTGTACCAACTTCTGATACCTGGTAAAAATAAGCCTACCTAATGTCGACACTTTCATAGTTTTTGCTTTATTCAGCTACTTAGTTTATAAGAATAGTTCAAATAGGAGTAATTGATTGGAAAAAAGTGTGCTAATAATGGAGATACTTATCACAGGGAAAGGCAAACAACATTCGTATTCTGTCAGTTTGTTGCTTTCTATTGGCAGTAGTAAAACTAGTTGCTACCGCAACACTGAGACCGTTTTGTGGGCATTGTTTCAGGAAATTGCCTATTTTTTCACGCTATTTGTAGTCAGGAATAGTTGAATACAATTGCAGTTGCTTCTGTTCAATTTAGAAATTTCATTTTGTAAGGCATTGTAGAAAATGTGCCAATACTGGTAACTCATAAATGCAGGTTTTCCATTACTTGGCACACGACTAAGCCCATAGCACTGAACGAAATGGTATTCTAGATCAAGAACCCACGCCCACAAGCTGAGCAGCACCCCAAGGTTGCGGGAGCGATATAGCCTCCGAAACAGGCTCTAGCGAGGCCAGTGGATAATTCCACCGTCCGGCTTCTGAAGGCTCACCCTGCCATCCCTCTGACGGAGACTTTCGGTATACCCCACAGCCAAGCCTCAACTCTGTGGACCTCCTCTCAAGGCGAGGCATCCTGCTGGGGCCCCGGGATCGCCACCCCCTTATCTAGCAATATGCATATGTCGTAACATACACATATTGTCTAAAACCCCTGAGGGGAGATATTTGGTTTTGTTATTGGTTGTGACAGTTTTCAGATTTAATTTAATAGTGTCCCATCAATGTGCACCTGTGTAGGCAAGCCTAATATTTTTGTACCTACCTAGGGCTTATGACACACCATAACATCTTATATGGAAGAAGCAACGGTTATTTTTTTCTAACTATTGGGTATAATGCTTCCTTTTCCATATTGTTATCAACATTTTTGTTACTTTTAATAAACTGCTTAGTATTTGGTCAACAGGTTTACACCCGTATGCACCGTAAGTCAATTGCGCGATTAGTTACGTAAACCTGGATCAGATTACATGTTTACTATGCACCGCAAACTGACAATTTTGACACTGTCACTGTCAAAACAATCTTGCGAACACAACCTTGCCGTATCTCCAGTTTGGATTAGTTAATCTCTTGACGGTGCATGGCCAGATGCCAAAGATTAGCAAAACGCGATTAGGGAACTAGGATTAGAATCGCCAAACGGTGCATACGGGTGTTATTCATTTACACAACTGAATAGAAAAATCTTGGTTTATTAAATAAAGTAGCTATTTGTGAAACTTCTATATTATGAGGTAGAATTTCCCAGTGGAGTCGCGCTATAGCTTCCTGGGTAGTTCTGTATGTGGTCTTGCATTAGCCTGATGGAAGACAACACCTTTTCTGTTCGCCAAAGCATTTAACACGAATCATCGGTACACATTCTTTGTCGTTGTGAAGCCCTTGGATATCACAGGCAGACTATACTCGATTCAAAGTTTTTTGAACCTGAGGAACAGATCAAGATGGGTAGGACCCAAGGCCATCCTCACCTTTGCGATGAGGGCTGGTAAGGAAAGGTGCAAAAGGTCCCGTTGGTAGGCCTATGCACTGGTGGTTCCAGCCACCAGATAGCCTCTCTCCCTCTTTCATTCATTCATTTATTGTAGCGAAGGACATGCTCCTCGATCATAAAATATTTTAAATTATACAGGGTGATCTATAACTACGGGGTGATGCAAACATGTGTTTTTCAAATGAGACACCCTATATATTATTACATATTTAGACTCTTCTAATGATTCCCGTTCTTAAAATATAAGGTATTGTAACATTGTAAACTTGTACAGGGTATTTCAAAAGTTTTTATATGCAAATCGCTGCCAAGTGAACGTACTGTGCATTGAAAATTAACGGATCAAAAATTATTTTTGATACATGGAAAGATGAAGTATATCCTAGTTTTAATACAGGCTATAAAAAAAATTGCCGACGCATACTTATATACAGAGTAAGGTAGTATTCAAACCTAGATTTTTTCTTTTCTTTTAAATGTAACCCTCCATATTTTATTATACTAAAAAATTTATTTAAATACACTGTTTCATATTTGTATAGCATTTTATATACCTAAAATTCATAAGTTTCCGAGATATTTCGATTTTTTTTTCTTTATATTTGTGTACTGAAATTTATTTATTTTGAAAAAGTGCTACCAAATTTTATTTTTATCTAACGAACAACTAAGTTATAAGGCCAAAATGGTATTTGATGAAGTCAAAACCCTGAATAATTATCGAAATAATATAAGTTAGGTATGCCAAGGAAGCAATTTTATAGACGTGATTCATAATTGTCAATCAGATTTATTAGGCGGGCTTTGAAATATTGGCAGTTCTCATAGTCTGCTCAATAATTTCGTACTATGGGAAAACTGAGCTTTAAAAATGAATTTTTCCATTAAAGAGCAAGTAGAGGGTATTTAGGAGTATCTTTGGAAAACTGGCTACTTGCCTCTAGAGTATATGAACTACTAACAGCGATATTCCGAACGGAGGCGCTCTAAAACTGATGCATTTGAAACACTGAAGAATCGTTTTATTAGGACTGGGTCAGTTAATATTTCATAGTCTACCTGTAAGACCGGTTCGATAAAATTATGTATCGCGTCTATAAAATTGTTTCCTCAGAATACATGACTTATAATATCTCGATAGTTCAGAGTTTTGACCTCATCAAATGCTATTATGGCATTAAATTTCAGTTTTTTGTTAAATATAAGTAAAAATCGATAGCACTTTCTCAAAATAAGTAAATTTCAGTATACAAATGGAAGGTATACTTAAAATTTTCATCTGTATCGAAATATATCAAAAACTGATAAATGTAAGTATATAAAATGCTTTACAAATATGAAGGAGTACATTAAGAGCATTTTTGGTATAATAAAATATGCAGGTTACGTCTAAAAAAAGAGATATTAATCTAGTTAATATAATAGTTTCTGCATTCTACCTCACCCTGTATATGAGTATGCGTATGCGACTTTTTTTACAGCTTGTGTTAAAACTAGAGGATATTTTTTATTTTTCCATGTAAAAATAATAATTTTCGATTCGTTGATTTTCAACATACAGTACGTTCATTTGACAGCGATACAATATTACCTCATATTTTGAGAACGGGAATCATCAGTAGAATCTAAATATGGAATAATATGTAGGGTGCCTCATTTAAAAAATGTATGTCTGTATCACAACGTAGTTATTAATCACCCTGTATAAATCAAAATATTTTTTTATCAAGGCGCATATCATTGGCTGCAATTGTTATATACATCTTTTTTCGCTATCTTCTGCAATAGTGGAGTTATTGATCGATCCGGTACTAAAAACTCACCCTGTGTGTTATAAGGGTGCATTATAACATTACTTTTGCTCAGCCTGCATACCTTTGCTGTCATCAATTGTGATAACAAGGTATAGTAAGCTAAACAATTTTACATTCCTGTGCAGTAATTCCGCAGGTGTTCTTAATCTAGTTTACGCTACGCTGCCTGCACATTTGAGCAGTCATTAGTATGTTCTGCGCTCTCTTTGTGCTTTATGTTTTGCCAACGTGTAAATGCCGGACCGTACACACGGTGGACACAGTGTTGCCACAGCCCACTTTCAAGAAACATTTTTAGCCTTATCATAGGCTACAGGAGGCTTTTACAGCTCAGTATTGCTTGCTCTTTCTAATCAAACTTGCTTTATGAACTTCATTAAGGCAATGACATAACCTCCTCACAGCCGGGAGGGCCCACACGTAAGAGAGCTGTCAGGGCTTTCGTTAAAGCTAACCTTAAAACGATAAGTAATTGAGTAAGTCTCTGTTAGGTCTCCGATAAATGCTCATTCTTCTGTTCTTAAAGCGTTGTCAAATCCTTTAGGCTTTAAAGACTTCATAACATGACGCCAAGATATAACTATTCTATCTTAAGATTGCTTTGATGTAGATATTTTGGTAGACAAATGACGTATAGAGATAAGCTGGTTTCATGTACATTTTATCAGTGCTCTATCACGAAAACGAAAAGCCTTTTTATCTAGACATTTACAACATGGATTAATGTAGGTCTATCTATACCATCTATTACTATTCTATAATGACAAATAATTCCGAATTTATTACAATTCTGATGAAAAATCTAGATTGAGAAATATTCAATTTCTTTAGATTAAAATTTAAAGTCGCATATATTAGTTCGAAAATGCAAGGGTTGGCCTGCAATATGTTTGGTCGATATACACGCTAGGAGTTGTATTATTATCATATACAGTTATGTAAATAAAATCATTGCGGTAATCAACGACTCAATAGATATGGCGAAATCTCAGAGTAACAACTGAACATAGAGGTAGTAAATAACTAATTCTAATAGGCCAACATCTTTTCTTACGTTGTCATATCGACCACCAGATACGGCAATCATAATTGTTTACTATCGTCTTAATTGTATAGTATCCAGAAATATTCCATTCTACGTTAAAAAGACGGTATTTTGATGGTTCAGAAATGATTACAGCAGAATCAATAGATATGTTGATCTCTACTGCGTTACTGCATGTTTCTTCATCATTAACGCAAATTCTGTCCTACATGAATTTTGAGGAGTTGGCAACGCCTATGTAATTTTCCTGCGATTTGTTTACGGTAACCTCCGACTGTCAAACGTTTGTTTTGTTTGAGCGTCTTTTATGCTTGGTCAGTAAAATTGAATTCGCTATTTGTTGGTAAATGTAGTGCAGCTTTACGGACTTGCTGTGCTATATTGGAGTGTAGTTTAACAGTTTTTCGAGATGGGACAGTGCAGAGCAGTGTTTGTAACATCAGTTGCATTGGAAGAACTTTCAGGTTAGTTGGCAATGGGGTCTGAAGTGTCAAAAGATGATGGCTTTGAGCACGCCATGCTGAAGTGGTTTGTTTACTACCTCTATGTTCAGTTGTTACTCTGAGGGCGAAATAGAGGCCAGGATATTCTTAAAACCACATCAAAACTCATAAGTCCTGCATATGAATGATATGGTCTTGACACTGCCCTAACTGTTTTAAGATAAACTTAAAGTATATTTATTGTTCCGTAATATTTCGTAAGTTGGTTTACCTGTTGATGTTTGCAATTCTGCGTGCCATTGCAATTGACAAACTAAAAACTCATCATTTTGTAGTTTCGCGCGTTAATATTACGTGCTGCTATGTGCTTGGGGTTGAGCCTATGAAACTGATGAAATGATGTTAGTATTCCTGATCAACAAATCATGTTTCTTATTGTCCTTTGAAATGCCCATTTTCATTTATTTTACATCACCTATTAAGTCTGGATCCATTGTTAAGGTTTAATTTTATCAAAGCCTATTTAACAATAACATGCCATACTTTAGGTGGCTTTATTGCCGGTAATCTTTACATGAGCATCCTTAAAGCCAACAAGTTTGAAGGAAGATTTTAGTGTGCCTATATCTGTCTTGGAAAATATATAGTCTTAAGGCGGCCCTATTGAATATTTTCTTTCAACTGTTTAAAACCATTAGGTTTCTTTAAAGCTTTCTTTTGAAGTCTTGAGACAGCTTTTAAGGGCAAAATAGCCCTAACAGAATTTATATGAGATCACCATCAAGCTTCCTTAAAACTTTACAATTTAAATGGACTACTGGCCGTGTGAATTGGTTTTATGGATACTCCTTATAACCTGTTGATAGGATAATTTTATCTTGAGTGTATTTGGCCATAGCCAATGCAGTCACTAAACAATTCTTATGAAATGCCACCTTAAAACCTATTTAAAACCTCCACTAAGCTAATTGGCTGCTGAAATGCTTCTTGGGACTTTTTTGGGAGCAAGGAATCGTATGCGAAAAGAGCGAGGTCGAGGTTGAAAGAGCAAGATTTCGAAAATACCAGACAATAGCCATTAATAGTGCAATGAGTAACGGTTATTGTCGGCATAATCGTATAATTGAAGAGGAAAGATGTACTGCCTAGTTTTAGCAAAATTCTTATTGATTCATTTTTCCACAAAAGATATCGTATCACGTCAGTTGTAAGTATCGAGATGAGCCAGTACAGAGCATTTATACAGGGTGGTCCAATAAGCGTGCGGTGCTTGCTCTCTAGCGGCCTTAACGTTTAAATTAGAAGAAAATATTTCGAATAAAAAATGCTTATTTTCAAATGATCTACTTGCAGAAAGTAATTTCAAAGATGGGTGACATCCGGATATACCGGAAGTAAGCATCAACTTTCTTATTTTAAGTAGAACACCCTTTATATTATTACGTTGTTGCATCGATTTTTAGGTCCAGTTTGTTAACCATAGTTTATGTCTACGAAGCCTATTATTACATTAGCAATTTTCAAATTTGAAAAGCTTTAAACGTTAAAAACTTTCTTTCAAATGAGATGCAATAATATACAGGATGTTACATTTAAAAAAAAACATAAGTTTGATATGTCACACTTTTATTAGACACCCTGCATAAAAGTCGTGGTTTTTAAAATGTAGTCCAACTCGACCTACATACACCCGCAAAGTTAGTTTTCTGAAAAGTGCTATCGTTTGGTCACATGAGTCCGAGGCGTTGAGCTTGACTCACCCTGTATAGAAACATATATCAGTCAGCTTTCTTATAATGCGTTTTAGTGAAATATTTTTATGGACAAAAAGGAGCGAGATTTGACGAAGAGCAGCGAGGGAGAGAACCAGACAATAAAAGAACGAGATATCGCTCTAAAGAGCGAGCATTTGCAACGCTGTATGGGCAGCATCACGTTGGACTGGATTGCGCCACCTCTCGAAGCGGATTTTTTATTCGGGCGTCCAGCGCCTTATATAAATGGGGGGCGGGTGGCTACTGGCTATACAGGGTGTTCCTGAATTTCCTTGACACATGATATACTCGTAACAAAAAAAGTTCAAACAAAAACTGAGTGGAATTTCTCAAAGTACTATATGGTCTATCATATCATGTCTGAAAACATTTTTTTGCACTTCAACCCTTAAAACTCACCCTCAACTTTCGTTTCAAATAGCACCCCATAGGTTAACCTGAATGAATGATATCCCTATTTTATTTTAAATCTTGCGGTAGCTTTGTTGATATACGCAAATTTATCTTTACCCTAAAATAATGAGCATAATATATACTACTCGCAAGTCAAATCCGACCACCTAAGAAAAAAATGGAGTCAAGTTGATTGACTCAGTACTTCCCACACATAATGATGATACCGTTTTATTACTTTCCCAATGCATGAAGCTACAGTCAAATCTCCTTTCAACCATATCATTGCCCACCCATCGCAGCAAAATACTCAACACAAAAACACTGGTTTCTTGCATCTCCTTCCATAGGAACTAGGACGCCACAGGTTGCATCCTGCAGGCTACAACTGGACGATGCGAAACTATCAGGAGCCTCCAAACCGTCTAAAAACGAAGATTGAGCTGTTTTTATACTTTTAGTTTTTTAATGATTGCTGCGCCGCACAGACGCGATTTTTCAAAAACAGGCGTGTTTCTCATTCTCGCCTGGGTAGTGAATACTGTGTCAAAATTGCATTAAAATCCATTCAGTAAGTTTCGCTTTACGCAATATAGATATATAACGATCTGAATATAAGTATACATCACAAAATTCTCTTGCTTTCTGTAATGGGCAAGGCAATGTTCGGATGGACCTAAAAAAATGTAGCATGCCGCTAGGTCTTTTTTTCACAAGTCAATGGACATCCTATTATGAAAACAACAAATTTTTTAGTTTTGTAAGCCTCCACCCTCCTCAACCACCCCACCAAAAAGAATAGAAAATGATCAAGAACCCCTAAAACACCTGAAAACAAAGTTTGAGCTGTTTCTATACTTTTTGTTTTTTTATTATTGCTGCAGCGCCAATGACACCATTTTTCAAAATCATACTCGTTTCCATCCTCGCTGCGGTAGTAATACTGTGTCAAAATTCCATTGAAATCAATAATTCGATAATTTTCGTGTTACGTAACAAAGAGCGATCTAAAGCAACACTCGTATATTGGTAGGTATATATCACAAATTCTCAAGTCCTTTGGTTTCTGTAGTAGGCAATGTTCGGATGGAGCTAAAAAAATTATGCCGCTGGGACTCTCTTTAACAGGTCAATGGACAGCCTATTACAGATACAACAAATTTTTCAGTTTTACAACCCCCCATCACCCAACCACCCCAAATTCACCGCCACCCAAGAAAAAGTAGCAAATGATCAGCAACCCTAAAACGCCTAAGAACGAGGTTTGAAGAATATTTGAAATTTTTTGTTTTTTATGATCCCACATCATACCGCTACCGCCAAATTTCATCACAATCCATGCAGCAGTTACTGACATTACGACGTTAGAAAAACGCCATCAGACAGACAGATAGGCAGACAGACATGAAAATTTGTACGCAGCTTGGCACATGTAACAATTTTTGTCCATTCAGACGCTATTTACCTACACGCTACCTCTAAAAAACTCTAGACGTGTAAAAACAAAGCATGGATTTTTGTCGATTCAAAAACAATATCTGTTGCAAATGTGGCGAGAGACCAGTAGTTGGTTATGTAAGAGAGATAAATTGATTGTGCTGCGAGTATCTATTGAAACTTGGATTGAAGTTCAAGAGAAGAAATCCACGTTTGGTGTTTCAGATGTTTCTAGCCAAAACATTTCTGGAAATCCTGATGGCATTCAGGTTTATGCTCTGAGAGTATCTAACTTCAGCTTCGAGAAGCCATTTTTTACGCTACAGTTACCACCTTATGTGTAGTACTTATGCAATTTAGTGGCGCTATAAGTGTTACATCTTTATTTAGCAGAATGATGTAGTTAAATGGAACACTCAGTCATGTCAGGAATGTGGATCGTTCCTGCGCGACAAGTAGACTAGTGAGCAGTGATATTTCTATATAACTGAGCAGAGCGCGTAGGCAGAGCCTAAATACCAGAGTACTGCGGCTGCTGTGAAAGGGGGTTATGTTAGGGGAAGTTTGTTAACGCGCGATTTGCATGGGCCAACACACGCAGACTATATAAATACATCTCCTGACATTCCAAGCCCTGGACACCCTGGGAATAAATGTTGTACCGCTCGGTTCTTGATGTATGAAGAACGACCGCCATAGGATGAGATGCAGCGGTCGCGCGGGTGCATCTGATAGGAGCGGTGAGCGGCGGAACGATAGAAGATAACTCAGGAGCAGATTTCGTTTGAATATCGGTAGAAGAGTGAGAGGTCACCAACAGCTCGCCGGTGAGAAAGTGGTTGGAGGTGGCGCGTTAAGGCCGGGTCGCCAATTAGTCGAATTGCCCTTCTCTGACATGGTAGTAGGGGCAGCAGCTTCCCACATATGATATAGTGCCATATACAGAAAGACGTGTGATTTTTTTTAAACTTACTAACTTTTGCAAAACAGTGTTTCTTCTTTTATTTCCCACACCGATAAGTGAGGGCAGTGCTGTGATCGCGAAAATTTTCGATTTTGATATAATATACTTTTTGGGCGTTTTATGATGTAGAACGAAAATCCACGTGACTCATTTCCGTCGGTCTGTCTGTCGGTCTGTCGGTCTGTCGGTATGTCGGTCTGTCGGTCTGTCGGTCTGTCGGTCTGTCGGTCTGTCGGTCTGTCGGTCTGTCGGTCTGTCGGTCTGTCGGTCTGTCGGTCTGTCGGTCTGTCGGTCTGTCGGTCTGTCGGTCTGTCGGTCTGTCGGTCTGTCGGTCTGTCGGTCTGTCGGTCTGTCGGTCTGTCGGTCTGTCGGTCTGTCGGTCTGTCGGTCTGTCGGTCTGTCGGTCTGTCGGTCTGTCGGTCTGTCGGTCTGTCGGTCTGTCGGTCTGTCGGTCTGTCGGTCTGTCGGTCTGTCGGTCTGTCGGTCTGTCGGTCTGTCGGTCTGTCGGTCTGTCGGTCTGTCGGTCTGTCGGTCTGTCGGTCTGTCGGTCTGTCGGTCTGTCGGTCTGTCGGTCTGTCGGTCTGTCGGTCTGTCGGTCTGTCGGTCTGTCGGTCCGTCGGTCCGTCGGTCCGTCGGTCCGTCGGTCCGTCGGTCCGTCGGTCCGTCGGTCCGTCGGTCCGTCGGTCCGTCGGTCCGTCGGTCCGTCGGTCCGTCGGTCTGTCGGTCTGTCGGTCTGTCGGTCTGTCGGTCTGTCGGTCTGTCGGTCTGTCGGTCTGTCGGTCTGTCGGTCTGTCGGTCTGTCGGTCTGTCGGTCTGTCGGTCTGTCGGTCTGTCGGTCTGTCGGTCTGTCGGTCTGTCGGTCTGTCGGTCTGTCGGTCTGTCGGTCTGTCGGTCTGTCGGTCTGTCGGTCTGTCGGTCTGTCGGTCTGTCGGTCTGTCGGTCTGTCGGTCTGTCGGTCTGTCGGTCTGTCGGTCTGTCGGTCTGTCGGTCTGTCGGTCTGTCGGTCTGTCGGTCTGTCGGTCTGTCGGTCTGTCGGTCTGTCGGTCTGTCGGTCTGTCGGTCTGTCGGTCTGTCGGTCTGTCGGTCTGTCGGTCTGTCGGTCTGTCGGTCTGTCGGTCTGTCGGTCTGTCGGTCTGTCGGTCTGTCGGTCTGTCGGTCTGTCGGTCTGTCGGTCTGTCGGTCTGTCGGTCTGTCGGTCTGTCGGTCTGTCGGTCTGTCGGTCTGTCGGTCTGTCGGTCTGTCGGTCTGTCGGTCTGTCGGTCTGTCGGTCTGTCGGTCTGTCGGTCTGTCGGTCTGTCGGTCTGTCGGTCTGTCGGTCTGTCGGTCTGTCGGTCTGTCGGTCTGTCGGTCTGTCGGTCTGTCGGTCTGTCGGTCTGTCGGTCTGTCGGTCTGTCGGTCTGTCGGTCTGTCGGTCTGTCGGTCTGTCGGTCTGTCGGTCTGTCGGTCTGTCGGTCTGTCGGTCTGTCGGTCTGTCGGTCTGTCGGTCTGTCGGTCTGTCGGTCTGTCGGTCTGTCGGTCTGTCGGTCTGTCGGTCTGTCGGTCTGTCGGTCTGTCGGTCTGTCGGTCTGTCGGTCTGTCGGTCTGTCGGTCTGTCGGTCTGTCGGTCTGTCGGTCTGTCGGTCTGTCGGTCTGTCGGTCTGTCGGTCTGTCGGTCTGTCGGTCTGTCGGTCTGTCGGTCTGTCGGTCTGTCGGTCTGTCGGTCTGTCGGTCTGTCGGTCTGTCGGTCTGTCGGTCTGTCGGTCTGTCGGTCTGTCGGTCTGTCGGTCTGTCGGTCTGTCGGTCTGTCGGTCTGTCGGTCTGTCGGTCTGTCGGTCTGTCGGTCTGTCGGTCTGTCGGTCTGTCGGTCTGTCGGTCTGTCGGTCTGTCGGTCTGTCGGTCTGTCGGTCTGTCGGTCTGTCGGTCTGTCGGTCTGTCGGTCTGTCGGTCTGTCGGTCTGTCGGTCTGTCGGTCTGTCGGTCTGTCGGTCTGTCGGTCTGTCGGTCTGTCGGTCTGTCGGTCTGTCGGTCTGTCGGTCTGTCGGTCTGTCGGTCTGTCGGTCTGTCGGTCTGTCGGTCTGTCGGTCTGTCGGTCTGTCGGTCTGTCGGTCTGTCGGTCTGTCGGTCTGTCGGTCTGTCGGTCTGTCGGTCTGTCGGTCTGTCGGTCTGTCGGTCTGTCGGTCTGTCGGTCTGTCGGTCTGTCGGTCTGTCGGTCTGTCGGTCTGTCGGTCTGTCGGTCTGTCGGTCTGTCGGTCTGTCGGTCTGTCGGTCTGTCGGTCTGTCGGTCTGTCGGTCTGTCGGTCTGTCGGTCTGTCGGTCTGTCGGTCTGTCGGTCTGTCGGTCTGTCGGTCTGTCGGTCTGTCGGTCTGTCGGTCTGTCGGTCTGTCGGTCTGTCGGTCTGTCGGTCTGTCGGTCTGTCGGTCTGTCGGTCTGTCGGTCTGTCGGTCTGTCGGTCTGTCGGTCTGTCGGTCTGTCGGTCTGTCGGTCTGTCGGTCTGTCGGTCTGTCGGTCTGTCGGTCTGTCGGTCTGTCGGTCTGTCGGTCTGTCGGTCTGTCGGTCTGTCGGTCTGTCGGTCTGTCGGTCTGTCGGTCTGTCGGTCTGTCGGTCTGTCGGTCTGTCGGTCTGTCGGTCTGTCGGTCTGTCGGTCTGTCGGTCTGTCGGTCTGTCGGTCTGTCGGTCTGTCGGTCTGTCGGTCTGTCGGTCTGTCGGTCTGTCGGTCTGTCGGTCTGTCGGTCTGTCGGTCTGTCGGTCTGTCGGTCTGTCGGTCTGTCGGTCTGTCGGTCTGTCGGTCTGTCGGTCTGTCGGTCTGTCGGTCTGTCGGTCTGTCGGTCTGTCGGTCTGTCGGTCTGTCGGTCTGTCGGTCTGTCGGTCTGTCGGTCTGTCGGTCTGTCGGTCTGTCGGTCTGTCGGTCTGTCGGTCTGTCGGTCTGTCGGTCTGTCGGTCTGTCGGTCTGTCGGTCTGTCGGTCTGTCGGTCTGTCGGTCTGTCGGTCTGTCGGTCTGTCGGTCTGTCGGTCTGTCGGTCTGTCGGTCTGTCGGTCTGTCGGTCTGTCGGTCTGTCGGTCTGTCGGTCTGTCGGTCTGTCGGTCTGTCGGTCTGTCGGTCTGTCGGTCTGTCGGTCTGTCGGTCTGTCGGTCTGTCGGTCTGTCGGTCTGTCGGTCTGTCGGTCTGTCGGTCTGTCGGTCTGTCGGTCTGTCGGTCTGTCGGTCTGTCGGTCTGTCGGTCTGTCGGTCTGTCGGTCTGTCGGTCTGTCGGTCTGTCGGTCTGTCGGTCTGTCGGTCTGTCGGTCTGTCGGTCTGTCGGTCTGTCGGTCTGTCGGTCTGTCGGTCTGTCGGTCTGTCGGTCTGTCGGTCTGTCGGTCTGTCGGTCTGTCGGTCTGTCGGTCTGTCGGTCTGTCGGTCTGTCGGTCTGTCGGTCTGTCGGTCTGTCGGTCTGTCGGTCTGTCGGTCTGTCGGTCTGTCGGTCTGTCGGTCTGTCGGTCTGTCGGTCTGTCGGTATCAGCAACCGCTGCATAGATTTTGATTAAATTTGGATAGCGATGTGGTGTGGGGTCGTAGTAAGTAATGTTGCTACAATTTTTAAAATCGGTGTATGGGCGACGGAGTAATTAGCAGAAAACTAAAATTTCCAAATATTCCTCAAACTTCGTTTTTAGGCGTTTTAGGGGTTCCTGATCAGTTTCGACTTTTTGGGTGGTAGAATTGGCGTGGTTGGGGGGTGGGGGGTTGCAAAGCTGAAAAATTTGTTGTATCCATAATAAGCTCTCCATTGACCTAACAGAGTAAAATCTAGCGGTGTAATACACTTTTTTAGGTTCATCCGAGCATTGCCTTATCGATTACAGAAACCAAGGGACTTAAGTGACTTTTCCGATGTATACATACGATTATTGCTTTAGATCGTTCTGTATTTTATAATGTGGAAGCTACTGAACTGATGTTAATGAAATTTCGGCACAGTATTACTACTTTGGCGAGGATGGAAAACGCGAATGATTTTTAGAAATCGTCTCAGTGGCGGCGCAGCAATATCAAAAAAGCTAAAAATATGAAAACTGCTTAAGCTTCGTTTTTAGGCATTTCAAGGTTAGACGAATAGTAGTTTAAGCTGACTTTGTCACTTGTATCATTTGTGATCAGCTTAATCACTTCAACCAACGAAATAACAGGTGTGATTTACGGCCTATAAAGGCCGAAGTTCGTCAGGGTTCGGTCCTTGGGCCAATCATTTATTCACTTTTTATACACGATGCCTCTTGCCCCCGCAACTGTGAAGTCTATCTCTACGCTGACGACACTGCAATTGTAGCTCAGTCGCTGACTGGAAATCTAGTATGCGATGAGTTGCAGCTCGCGGTGGATGTAGTGTTAGAGTGGGCCAATCGGTGGCTCATCATAATCATTCAAAAAACGTCGTGGTGCCCCGTTAGAGGTCTCAGTGAACGGTGCTGGGATTCCGTGGGAAATTTTTGCCAAGTACCTAGGAATCACCCTTGACAAGGGCATGACTTGGCAGTAACACACTCAAGCGTTAAAAACAGAATTTGAAATTACGTTTCGTCAACTCTACCCTATGTTATGTGGAACTTTAAAATTGAGTTTGTTGAATAAAATTCGACTTTATAAGATAATTATTAGACCAGCAATTACCTACGCATGTGCAGCTTGGTGTTTCCTCACCAAGACGCACATGCGAAACCTGCAGGTTCTGCAGAGCAGGATATTGCGTACACAACGCCCCATGGTATGTTTCCAATTATACCCTTCACAGGGACCTTGACATCCCTTACTTGAGAGATTACATTAAACAACAGGCGCAACGACGCGACGTTATAGTCAAGCGGAATCGCACAGCAACCCTCGGTTGCGCGAGTCAGTGGACTACACAGACGAGCAAGTTCGCAAGCACACAAGGCCGCGGCTCGCACTGTGATCAAAATCAAATCACGCAATTTTGGAAACAACCAAATTTTTGCCCTTTTAGATACTGAACCTAAAAATTAACCCTTTGGTTAAACCCAAAAATTACCGAACTCAAATCGACTGTGTCAAGCTATACCCTCCAACCGACACTCTTCCTCCTCTTTGCTCTTCTCCTTCCTTCCTCTCTTTTTCTTCCCTTACTTCTCCATGACTTTGTCTGGTCCCTGGATAAGCGGACCTGACAGACAGATCGACCGACACGACTTCAACTAAGAGCAAAGGGCCTCCGGACCGCTCTGACTAACAATGACGAATAGTAGAACAGGTGTGATAACGGCATACTGGCAAACCTTCAGTAAGAAGAGCGCTCTTCGTGACTGACGTCTTCCATCTTAATATATTATTCAGTTGATTAATTGCAGATTTGAAGCTGCTGAAGGGGAGTAAGTTATGTGCACGATTGCTTCCTTTCCATAATTTATGTGTTGATCATATAGCGGATGTAGGCCACGATTCAATAAAATATTCACTTATAGGAACGAGCCTGAAACGCCTTCTAGACGTCATGCTCATAAGTCTGTATTATCGTATGATCCCAGCCGATCGATGTCATCTAATTAATTTAAAGCACATGTTGTTCTTGCTGCGATCGATAGATGTAAGGACAGAGTAGATAGATCAGATTATTCTACCCAAATAATTGATTTTGGTTAAAACAGGTAAACGATACCACTACGACAGCTACTATAGTGCATTTCATTTTATTTTATTTAATCGTGTCTGAACTACAACCTGTAACTAGGAATTATAAAATATTCATAGATAAAAATAAAGTTATGATAATATGTTGTGAATATAACTATAAATGTTCGTATATCACTCCAGTGTCTGGCGCATTTCACAGCATTTTCATTGCACGTCCAAAGGTCTCGGATGGTACATGGGGCTTGTAGAGATTGACACGATAGAAGGTGCTCCATTGTCTGGGATTCTCCACATTCACACGTGTCCTCTTCCACGTATCCCCATTTCAGGAGGTTGTCCTTGGATCTCCCCATTTGGCACCGGAGTCGGTTGAGGGTTTTCCAGGTGCCCCAGTCTAAATCTGAGCCTGCAGGAAGTTTTTCTTTTGCATTCCAGGTTGGGATGTTGTTGACTGCCAGGCGCTGTTCCCATTTTGCCTCCTTGGTAGCAGCTTTAGACGCTGTGAGGGGCTGTGTGGTTTGCATAAAGCCTCGCCTTTCATTGTAAAGAGGCTACAGAGTGGTCCAGCAAATACTTGAGCCATTTTCCTTTGTTCGCCTTGATTTCGTTGCAAAATTGCTTCCTTTTATCAATTGGAGGTCGTAACACCAGGATTTGGAGAAATTAATGGCCTTTGGCTATTGTTATCTATTCAATAACACTGAAAATTGTGTACCAGAGACGATAATTGTAAAAAGGAAAGAATTTTACTTGGCATTACGTACCCTTATTTTTCATTGGACTCTGCAACGAATGCTGAGAGTGTCCTGGGTCGACCATGTAAGAAATGAGAACGTTCTCCAGAGAGCTGGGTTAGCAGAACGAGAACTTTTTGAGTATATAAGGAAGAGGAAAATAGCTTACCTAGGCCAAATAATGCGTGGGGAACGCTATCACCTCCTGCGTCTCATTCTTCAAGGTAAGATCGAAGGTGGGATAAGAGGAGTTGGAAGAAAAAAGCTATCATGGCTGAGATCATGCGTCACTGGACAGATATAAGCGACTTCCAGGAATTACGGAGGGCTGCAATGAATAAGATGATCTGATGAGACGAAGGATGAACGCCTAAGCAGGAATCTGCCTGGCACCCTAAGAAGAAGAATTTTTCATCAAACATACAAAAAATATATTATATAGAAGTCAAGTTATAAAAAATCATAATAGTCTTTGTCATGTGAGAAACTGTCATCTCCTCCTAATGTTATAATTAGCCAGTTCTCTGGTGTTACTTCATTAATGGCGCCATCAAACAGTAGCTCAAGACCTTGGACTTTGAATGTCATGTTATGTCTTGCTGCAAATCCTTTCACTTGCGCCCATATGAGTTCTGTATAGGATTTAGTTCGCAATGATATGGCAGCGTGCGCACCAGAGCTACACCACGTTTTGCTGCTATATCTTCTATAGCGTATTTCATAAAACGATGTTTGTGTAAATTTGCTATATGTAAAAGTTCCTTCTTTATCAAATTGTCTTCAAATTCAATATCCTTGGAGGTTAACCAGTCGATAACTCCTTGTTTTCTCCAAGATGATTTTGGAGTCTTCTCTATGCGTCGTGAATGGTAGCCATAACTACCACTGAGTCAGCCGGAAGATATTTTATCATTTCACCAAAATAGTCATCAAAAATATCCGAATTCGTGTCTTCGTGGTAATATCCCGTATGGGACGACAGAAAGGTTAACAAGGATTTTTCAAGGAATCCGTCTTCGCTCCCAATATAGACTCTTGCCTCTTTCCCTTTCCGGTAGGTACCTTAATAGCCGTTGATAGGCCTTCTATGAAAGCTTGGCGAGCACTGCTTGTATTTTTATCTTGACACATTGTTGGTACTATATAAGCTTCATTGATCTACGTTTTATCGAGATACAAGATTTTCTTCTGCTCTCTTCGGTGCTGCTTTATACTTCTCTAGTATCTTTCCAGCAAAAGTACTTTACGGCTACGCTTTTTCTAGACAAAACCCAAATTTTTTTAGATGATCCATGAAAGTTTTCTGGTTATTAGCCGAATACTGTCATCCTGGCTAAGCAGCATTAACATATTATCTAGAGTAGGTGTTTCTTTTTTGAAACCGAATTACGCTTGTCTTCATAAAACACGTTTACTTGTCTGCCTGGACTTTTCTTGGGAGGTTTCACTTCCCGTGCAGTTTTTCTCTACCATAATAATAATTTAAAAATTGGTAGACTTTCCCACTCCAATCACTTTGGAACATCGGTCGACAGTAAAATTCCGGTAATCGCATTTTATGCAATCTCGTACATTTAAAATAATAATTTTTCCACTCTCTGACAGTGGAGAATTATTGCAACATCATTTCATAGATGTGAGTGTCGCCATTCTTTATAATACTGTAAACGCTACGGCTTAACAGAAAAACTTATGCGTTAAGCTAAAAATCGTTAACGTGTCATTCGTTTCTTTTGTCATAAATGAATAATGAGGGGCAGTATATATCAGGTAAGATGGTAAAGTTTACCTACGCCTATGGTCGACACCGAAGCAGGTAGGAAATTAGGACTTAATTGCTCTATGCATTTTTGAAATGCACTATAGAAATGTGAAAACAGGGTGAATCTTAAGTCGATTCTTTTAAACTGTGTACAGAATTCGTTAAAATAGAAAACTTTTTCCAACAACTTTTTTTTCTGAAAACTCTAGAATAAGTGCGATACAGCATAAAAAATGTATATCTGGGCTAGTGTATCAAGACGTATCTAGTGTTTGTGTATAGTGTGTAGTTTATGTTTATTTTTCTCTCTCGGATTTTTGTCAAACCAATTAGGCAGTGTACCTATCAGATAGTATAGTTCCAGTACTCAAATTTTCTTTATCTTGTTAATTTCAATCTGGTAAATCCTAAAAATGGCATATTATTTTGAAACTACTTTTAGGGTTTACCAATTTAAAGTTAACTAAAACAAACTGAAAGTAACTAGTGCATTAATTGACGGGTTCAACGTCTGATCAATAAGAAGAAAATTGGAGCAAAAAACTGAACATGAACAGACCAGGTACGTCTTTATGCACAAGCTCAGATTTACTTTTTTTGATTCTGTACCTCGCTTATTTTTCCGTTTTCGGAAAAAAGTTATTTGATAGAGCTCTTTATTTTAGCGACTTCTATACACAGTTGAAAGAAATATTAAGACTCACCTTGTATATTCAAAATACAATGGTAATTTATCATAATTTGCAGGCAGTATACACGACTAGAAATAGATTATCGAATTCTGAAAATTTACGAGCTAAATTGCCGGATTTTCTTATTATCAACCGAGCTAAGGCCGGTTTCTCAATGTCCATTTAAAAGTGTCAGATACGTAGCTGCTAGCTGCCGGTTAGCGTTTCTATGGATACAACTGTCAGATAAGATTTACGTAAATTTGTAAGCTTAACCTTCAATTGTTTAAACAATTTATCTGACAGATAACCGTTGAGTTCCAGATAAATATTTAACTGGTCATTGAGAAACCGACCCTTGTAATTTACTTTAGTTTAAAGTAATGTAGCGCAATTCATAGCATCGTAATTTATACTGTAATTTACAAGACTCTTATAGTTTACCGAGCTGTATTTTTCTGAAGCGTCATTCGTCAGTGAGTTCAAGAAATTAGTTTTGACCGCCGGAGATATAACTAGGCTACAGCATTGAGTACTCTGGCACTGAGTTAGTCATAAATATTCTCTTAAACTTAAGCAAAAACTTAAGTGTACAATTATAATAATTGAAGTGTCCAATGCAAGAAGTGCCTAAGTCACATTTTCAATTTTCAATTATTATAGACTATCAGTGCCATCTATGCAAGTATTTGTCAGCCATCTGATGGTAGTATATCTAAAATTGATGTAAGATGTACCTAAGTGATTATATGAGCCCCGATATGAGCATATGTAGGGTTGCCAGGTCGCCAAACCTAATAGCCGGAGCGACCAGACAGTTTTGCCGGACATTTGGGTAGAAAGGCCGGACATCCTACATTACTGAGAATTTTGTATTGGTATTAATAAATACAGCAAAAAAAAAGAGTATGTAAAATCAAGCTTTTTTATTGTTATCATAAATCTTGTTAAATTCTAGTGAATTAGTAAGTAAAATCGAATGCCAAATCAGCCTTAGGTTTTTATTCTATTATCAGGTAATCAGTCAAATGGTCATTAGTCAAAATTACATTCTAGATACACTTAAACATTTATCGACATATTTAAGTTCCTCTGAAATGCTAATGAAATGGACAAAAAAGACCTTTTTAACTCAAAAAAAAATAATCAAAACCTGCGCCTCTTCAAGCTAAACAATTGAAGAAAACTTCTTCTTTTTAAGTTAAATAATAAAACAAAGAAAACGTCTCCTCTTTGAGTTACACAATAAAAATAATTATTCATATTATTGGTCTGCCGAAACCTGTTTTAAGAGCTCAGTGTCTTTCAAAATGTAGTTACAAAAATGTTCACGTGTCAAAAATTTTACATTAAATTCTACAACGAACAGTGCAAACATATTGTAACCTGTTGCGTTCTTTCGTCAGTTTCGTGCATTGCTGACCTATCAAGAAAACAGCTCTTCAAACGTTTGCGTCACCTACGATCTGGGATTGCAAAGTAAAACTGTCAGATCGAAATTCTGAGACGGACATATCATCGATTTAAAGTAGCTTCTTGATATCGACGTTCTCTTTGTCAGTGTTCAGAAAACTTTCAAGATTTTGCAATTGGTCAAACCTTTTGCGAAGTGTAATAAGCGTTACAAATTCCGGGCAAACCGTACACCGTTTATTTTGACCGGACAGGCAATTAGTAAATTAACACAAAAAAGTTAAAAAAAAGCTTTTGTTTGAAGGTCCTAAAAAAAGAAAAAGAAATGTTCCTATGTTAACTATCAACTTATAGCCTCATTATACACAATTCATATGATCATAATAGCTTGTCGCGAGGTTTGCGTAAGTACCTATAGGAATTCAATTAAACTCAAATTTTAACACACTTAAATTTAGCAGACCAAGTTAGTCAATAGAATAGGTACCAGTTAATTTACACAAGTATATCGCGCGACAAGCTTTTATAATCGTATAAATTGTGTATAATGAGGCTATAAGTTGGTAGTTAACACTCTAAAGAAACATTTCGTTTTCTTTTTCTTAGAACCTTTAAATAAAAGCTTTTTTTTAAACTTTTTTTGTTTTAATTTATTTCTTACTTTTTAGTTATTAACTTGCATTTATATCAAACAAATTTTTTATTTATTCTCGGCAAGCCCTTTCATTTGATACCCATATTGCAGAAGTGCATTAAAAAGAACTATTTCGCCATCTTTGGATGGTCCACCATAGTTGATTTAGAATGACGTCATATTATTTTCCGAGTCGCTCCCAACAAGCCCTTTTATTATGCTCAGATCGTAAACAAGGTTCATGCAGTTATAAAACAAATCACCGACTTTGAATAGTATATTTTCCCCAAACTCTTGCAACAAAGCACATCATCGTATTATGTCTTAAAATACATATTATTTGTCATTTAAATGACAGTTTCTAACTTAGAATTTGCGCTATCCTGATACCCACTCATTTTCGTAGATTTCCTTTAATTAGACATCATGAAAATCTTAAACTAAACTAAAAAGATAGACCTACTCTAAACATAACATTAAAACTGTGTTGGTGATGAGTCCACTAACAAGACGAGTTTATCCCTATCACTTTCCCAAAGTCAGTCCAGCACCCCAAATGTTCCTCTACAACTTATTATTGAAAAATCCTTACCGCGGATCTTCTTTACCATTTACGTCGCGCCACAGGCATACACACCGGCTGTCCGGTCTACCCTTCGTGGTTGCTCGGTGCACCAGCGGTTCGTTAGCTACCACCTAACCTCATGTCGATGTCGTCACCGTCGCCGTCGTCGATACAACCTGGTGATAACCACTGCGTAGGTTGTATAAAGGAACTCGTACAGTTCGATCCAGAATCTCCTGTGACTGCTGCAAGCCTCCAGTTGAGCGCCAAATGCAAAAACTCTCTTCTCTCAGGTCGTCAGGTTCATGCAGTGATAAAACAACTTGCCGGCTTTGGATAGTATTTTCCTCAAACTCTCACAACAAATTGCATCGTTTGACTAAAAATCACATCAGTGGATCTATTGTCATTCCCCTTAGAACCTACTGGGCGTTCTCATATCAATATGGATACCCATATTGTAGAAATGCATTAAATAACTATTCCACTATTGGATTTAGAACGACGCCATATAACTTATCGTGCATTGTCATCCAAACTAAACGTGCATACAAAATTTCAGCTCAATCGGTTGAAGATATCTGCTTCAAAAATGAGTTGCAATATTCCACCAGAACAAGCGTACATACATTGCAAGTTAAATAAAAGCTTTTAATAAAAAGCCTACCTATGCCCGGCTTCATCCGGACGCCTAGCAACGCTAAGCATATGAGTTTTTTAAAAGAGTTCTCAGTTCAGTGCAACATGTGCTCAAGTAGTAGTAAAGAAAGACGCAAATGCTTTGCCAGGAAAATGTATTTTCTGCATGGTTTTGTTCGCATTTCTGCCAACGCATGACGACGCAACAATAGAAAAACTGGTCATGTATTATACCCTTGCACCTGCCTGTACCAAGCGATCGTCGTAGCCAGAACGGATCGCGACAGTTATTCTATGAATATTTTAAAGGAGTTTTTTAATAATTACCAGGAAATGACGTTTTTGCCGGAGCCGCGTGTACAACAGAATTTGTGGGATTGTCGACTGGTCAGAGAATTTTTAGAAACCGCTCGTTACTCATTGAATAAATTATTATTAGCAGTAGAGCGTTGTGCAATGAGGCTAATTGAACTTTTAGACTGACTTTATTGTTCAGAGAGAAGGCATATGCTATATCTCGCATCGTCTCAATATAAGTGAATGTAAATTGTAAACGCGTATACACTATTCGCAGGTGAAATCCAAAAACTGAGAAAAAAAGGATTGTGGTTGATGAAATGCGGTACGACTAAATACAATAATAAACAAACTCATTTGCCATAATTATTTTATAAAAAAATACTTTTTCAGTTTGCGATAAATCAGGTGATCGTGGAGGCCAATAACCTCAAGTTCATGTAGGAACCTCATCCAGACCCTTGCAATATGAGGACGTATATTATCTCGCTGGAAAAGACCATCTTCGAAGCCTCGGACATACAGGGTGGCCAATCGGGTGACGATAATAATTTTTTTTTAGATAGCCCGTACCGAGATCTATCCAAAACATCCCCATGTATGTGTACCGATTATTGATCGTTTTCGAGTTATGATTTTTTTTGAAAACTTAGAGATTTTCCAGTTTTTCCAAGAAATCGTCAAAAACAAAAACAACAATGCTTTTTGGCTTTTATTTTTTTCTGCAATTATACTCAGTATTAAGCCTATTTTAATATCCAATAAAGAGAACCTGTACATCCGAACAAGAAGTACATTTTGGGGCCAAAGTTTGAAATCTCTGTTTTTAGTCAGGAGACCAAAACCTTCAAAATAAAATTAAAAATACTTATGCCTGGTTCTGGAGCGCCAATCTAATCGTAAAAACTCTGCAAGACATTGCACTTTCGAAATAATAATGAAAAAATAGCACCTATGGGGGCATTTTGCGCCGTACGTGACTGTTAAAGGTAAGCAGGTGATAATTCACGAATTTCCAAAATGATTTAAAAAAACTACTGTTTTACTTTATTATGACAAATTAAACAAAAAAAACTCATAACAACTATTAAACATGATAATCATTGATGTTTTAATCACTTTTAATAAAAAAATTAATACCTGTGCTTTTTGCTGTGTACTATTGAACTTCTGCTATATTAAGTTGTATGGAAAGTTAACAAAGGAAATGAATAATAAAACAACAATCTGACTTTTAATTCCATGGCGGAATTACCTAGGAAGCGTTATCGTAGCATACGCCATCCCTTCTACTTCCCACACCGATAGGTGAGGGGAGGATTGTGATCGTGAATATTTTCGATTTTAAGATAATAGGTTTTTTGGGCGTTTCATAATGTCTACATAAAGAAAATCTGCGTCACTCATTTCCGTCGTTCTGTCTGTCGGTCTGCCTGTCGGTCTGTCTGTCTGTACGCGTTTTTCTAGCCTCGTAATCTCAGTAACCGCTGCATGGACTGTGATGAAATTTGGGCAGCAATATGCTGTGAGGTCTTAAAAGGTAATGCTGGTATAATTTTGGAAATCGGTACATGGGCGGCGGAGTAATTACAACAAAAATTTCAAATATTCCTCAAACTTCGTTTTTAGGCGTTTTAGAGGTTCTTGATCATTTTCTGCGTTTTTTGGGTGGGGGTGGAATTTGGGTGTTTGGGGGTGGGGGGTTGAAAAACTGAAAAACTTGTTGTATTCATGATAGGCTGTCTACTGACCTGTCAAGGAAGACCTTAAATCACCTTTTTAGGCCCAACCGAACATAGCCTTGCCTATTACCGAAAATTAATTAACACAACTGCGCTTCGCCGACATGAGCCCGCAAAAAGCTACTCTGAAAGAAAAGGATGATGTATGCTACGACATCGCTTCCCAGGTAATTCTGCCATGAAGCTGGAAGTCAGATTATTGTTTATTATTCCTTTCCTTTGTTAACTTTTCATACAACTTAATTTAACAGAAGTTCAATAGTACATACATAGCAAAAACACTTCAAAAATCGCAATCTGGGTATTAGTTTTTTTATTAAAAGTCATCAAAACATCAATGATTATCGGGTGTTACGAGTTTTTTTTCTTCAATTTGTCATAATAAAGCAAAATAGTAGTTTTTTAAATCATTTTGGAAATTCGTGAATTATCACCTTTTTACCTTTAACACTTACGTACAGCGCAAAATGTCCCCATAAGTGCTACTTTTTCATTATTATTTCGAAAGTGCAATGTCTTGCGGAGTTTTTAAGATTAGATTGGCGCTCCAGAACCAGGCATAAGTATTTTTAATTTTATTTTGAAGAATTTGGTCTCCTGACTAAAAACAGAGATTTCAAACTTTGGCCCCAAAATGTTCTTAATTACTATTCGGATGTACATGTTCTCTTTATTGGATATTAAAATAAGTTTAATACTGAGTATAATTGCAGAAAAAAATAAAAGCCAAAAAGCATTGTTGTTTTTGTTTTTGACGATTTCTTGGAAAAACTGGAAAATCTCTAAGTTTTCAAAAAAAAAATCATAACTCGAAAACTATCAATAATCGGTAGACATACATGGTGGTGTTTTGGATAGGTCTCGGTACGGGCTATCTAAAAAAAAATTATTATCGTCACCCGATTGGCCACCCTGTATATGTAGAATGGCAATTGGTTCTAATACCCCATTCACATATTGTTGCGCAGTCATTGTGCCACGAATCACAAGCACCCAAGTAAAGGTTTTGACTTTGTTGAATGCAATGGCACCCTAAATCATCAAACCAATAGGACGGTGTACACTGTACATGTCGCTCAATAGCAAACTGGAGATCACGTCGTTCACCCCTTGTCATTTAAAATTTTTTAGGGGACGATATGGGGGGTAGAGGGTACAAGGGGTTGACGTAGTTTTTGGTTAAAAATTAGTCTCCTTGACAAATCTTTTGAAGTGTTTTTCTTTTTATCAGTGGTTTTTAAGAAATTCGGGGTGGAAAGTATTCAAATGGACAGCAGTCTTGCACATTTCATGTAATGGGCAATTCTGTAATTTTATTATGCCTATTTCAAGGAATAAGCAGAAGTTTTAGCAGAAGCTTAGTTTTTAGTCTTAGCAACCGGTTAAAACCGGCATACCGAGTTACGAATATGTTCTGTAAAGAACTTTTTGTTCCTTACAGAAGATCGAGTCGTAAAGAAACTATTTAATAAAAGGTAAAAGCCCATGGTTTAAGAATTTTATTGAAAAAAATAAAAAAATATGTATTTTGTCTATACATTATAGGAATTACACTTTTATATAGAAAATAATGATTATTACAGCTTCTTCCAGCATGACAAGCTGAATTGCATAAATAATTAGTTTTTACACATTTGCACATTTTAAATTGCACATACTTGAACAATTACAGCGTCTGTATCCCTTTCCAAAACCAACTGAACCTTTACGAACAATGGTTCAAATATTTGTTTCATAATTAGGCACGTCATTCAATTTCAATTTTTTGGCTGCAGAGAATTTCTTTCTAACCAGGTATCTACAATTCCATACTTTGTACCGACTTTAAGTTTTCCTTCTTTTTCTGCCAAAACTATTCGAAATTTATTATAAAAGTAAATACTTTGCACTCCTGATAGCCAAACAACCACTAAGTAAGCAAAAACATACCCTATAGTATGAAAAGAAGACGGTTAAATTTGTGTTGTTATCCTGGTTGCCTCATTCGGGTAATCGGCAACAGATTGTGTGCCTATTTCGTTTGTTGGGTTATTATTTTGCCTATTACAAGAAATGAGCAACGCTGCTGCCTAATTCACGTATTCGGCAAAAAATAGCACGAGACTTTATATGGTAACAGTATCCGACGATCAGGGTCTCTGCTCTCTCACCATTATACTGAAATGGTCGTGCATCTGATTCCTCGTGAACGCGTTATAGTATCATCTCTACATACTAGCGTGTATTTAGTTGTTGTTGTCTAACCTAATAGGACGCTCTCAAAAAGAAGGATAGAAAGACGGAAGAGAAGTAAAAAAGGCGTAATGAAACTATCCCAACTAGCAAAGATGCACCATAAGCGCGAGCAAAAGGACGGTTCAGTTGTAAAGTTGTTGTACTATTGTTTCGTAAGCAGTAATTTGCTGCTTAAATGCTGTCCAAAATGCCATTTTGTTCCCTGCAGCATATTTGTTGTTAATTTAACGAAGTGTTTAAACCATTCTTGTAGCAAGTTTATACAACATATTGTGCGATAAGTTTGGAACTGTTGTATGCACGCTTATTAAAGCATTTCTATGCAACAGAGTAAATGTTGATAACAGCTCTATATCTACTGCGGATGGAGTGAAATCGCAATTCAGTGAAAAATTCGTCACTATTTTATGAAAAATGCACAGTAAAGTTTCGTATGCACGAAGTCAGGATGCAACCTATCGGATTTGATAGGTATACTGTTCAAGATTATTAATTTCCAATATGTCCACAAACAAGATGGATGCATAAAATATGACATGGCATAACAAGCTATAATGATTTGCATAAAATATTTCTACTTCATTTATGGAGTATTTAGAGAATCATGTAAAGAAGAGGTTTTGTTGTTGCATTATTGATGTATCTAGAACATTTATCCAAGCACTATATAGGTCCCAAGGAGCTGTCACGTAGTAGCGATGTAAAGATTCTTTAGCAGCTGCATAAACGTTTATGCAATTGTCGCTTAACAGTTGCAGGCAATCTTTATTGAACAGCTTAACTGATTGAACTGCTCTATAAGTTGTGCCCATTGTACCTGCATAACTGTTGTGAGAACGTTTTGCAAATGTTTTTGTAGCAAATAGTGATGTGAAAGAAATGCTGTGTCAAAGTTCTTACGACTTTAATAGAACTTTATACAATACTGAACCTATACTGTTGCATAACATTTTAGAATGATACAGTGTATGTATAAGAATGTAAGATGATACATCGGTAGCAAAGAATGAATAAAGATTGACACACCTCTGTGTGATATAATTCTTCTAGTTGTGCGTTTTAAGTTACTCATTCATCAAGACTTCCTGATATGCTTACTGATGAGGTAAACCGCAATATTTGACCTCATAAGGATATTTTCTACTTGCATTTTATATCACTACCGTGCCAGGTAGGCTGCTGGCCACAGATTTTTTGGACCATGTGACCCTTCTGAAATGTCGACAATCACAATTGCGAAGCCTGCCGAAGAACACTCCCATGCCCAAATGGTAAAAAAATGGAAAGGCCTCCTCCTAAAATTCCGATTTCCCAAGGAAACTCTTGCACGCTTTGATGCTTTGGCAAGAAGTACTTTGTTTAACCTACGTTTCATAGTAGAATTCCTGACTGGCCATTATCAACTTAGGAAACACCTACATATCATACTCTAAGAGCCCGGTAAGTTTTTCTACCTTGAAGCGAACGACACTTTTGATATCACGTAATCGATTTGTCATGAAATGGCATATACATAACATATACAATTAAAGAGTAGCAATTTCATTCATTCATCCGAAAACCAATCACAGACGACATCGTTTTGCTTTTATCAAAGCTCGTCAGTGTGATTTAGGTCTCAAACGAATAATGAAATTGCCTGTTAGTGCCTAGTTGACAAAACTCGTACTAGTAGTAGCAACATATAGATATTGGGAAGCAGTACTCTAAAAAAGTATTGGTTCGCCATCTATCTCGGTACCTGAGCGTTTAATCTGAGGAACCGAGTACTGTTTATGTGACCCGTTTAAAAGCATCAGGTATAGGAACCTGCGGGATACGACAATAAACAGACTCTTTTTTGTGGAATCACACTGACGAGCTTTAATAAAAGCGAAACGACGTCGCTTGTGATTGGTTTTCGAATGAACGAATTAAATTGCTACTCTTTAATTAAGTTGCTTTTTGGCATGAACCGAATGTCGGGAGTGCTAAATGAGTGTTCCACAAAAAAAAGTCTGTTTGTTGTCATATCCTGCAGGTTCCTATACCTGATGCTTTTAAACGGGTCACATAAACAGTACTCGGTTCCTCTTAAATCTGAGGAACTGTTAAGCATCAGGTATAGGAACCTGCGGGATACGACAATAAACAGACTCTTTTTTGTGGAATCACACTCACGAGCTTTAATAAAAGCGGAACGACGTCGTCTGTGATTGGTTTTCGAATGAACGAATTAAATTGATACTCTTTAATTAAGTTGCTTTTTGGCATAAACCGAATGTCGGGAGTGCTAAATGAGTGTTCCACAAAAAAAGAGTCTGTTTGTTGTCATATCCTGCAGGTTCCTATACCTGATGCTTTTAAACGGGTCACATAAACAGTACTCGGTTCCTCAGATTTAAGAGGACCAATACTTTTTTAAAGTACTGCTTCCCAATATCTGTATGTTGCTACTAATAACATATACATACAGGTTTTGCTTTAGATCGTTGTATGTTGTGTAACCTGCAAGTGATTTTAGTTCGGACCCAATATTGTTACCATGGCGAGCATGAAAAATGCATACAATTTTCAGAAATTGTGTCAGTGGCGGCGCAACAATAATCAAAAATTAACCTTCTTTAGACGTTCAAGAGTAGTGCATTTCTTTCGGTAAAGTCCAGTTGGTTGTAAGCAGAGACAAAATGGCTACTCCTGAAAATCAGTTTTCATGTATTGTAATATCAATAAAACATTTTTTAAACAAAGGCAGTAAGCCACAGTATTTTCGAAAAAAAATTATATTGCAAAAAAATTGATTTTCATTTAAAGTACCTATACAACAACTCATAGTTCCATCAGTAGTAAATATGTTGTAGTAGTTCATATCAGATAATATAGGAAAACGTGATTTCAGGATTTTGTCAAAACCTTCAAATCCTGAAACTATCTACGAGAGTTTTTATGTTCAACTTTCTTGCGGGGGGGGGGGGCAAAGATTTGGTTTCAAGGGGATCGCAGACTATAGCTTTATGCAATGGGAAAATAATATAATGGTATCACTGTTATGTGTGGGAAGTACGAAGCCAATCAACTTAACTCCATTTCTTTTATTTATCGTGATCGCTGATCATTGCCGGTATTAAAGATCATACTTTGTTGCAGATCAAATTCCAATTTCAAAATGTTGCCACATGCACAAAGCTAATCACAGTATATGAGCAAATAAATCCCAATTGAACGTATTGCAATTCCACTCAGTACGTTATACATAAAAAGTATTCCCTCTCTTATTGATATTATATAATGCCTAATATGCATAACATGCAGCTACGTAAGGAACATGGTGATTTTGTTCGAGGTCATTATGCATTGAAAATTAAAGCGATTGCGTACAAGTTCATGGATTATGCAGGGTGTAACTAAATAAGTGTAAAACATTTAAGAGGGTGTACTTACTTCTCACACATAACGGTGATATCATTTTATTATTTTCCCCTTTCAGGAAGCTTAAGTCCGAGACTCGCTTGCAACCAAATCCTCGCTCGCCTGCCCTCAAAAAACATCCACCAAAAAATCTCTAGTAAATAGTCTCCTGCATCTCTCTCTGTAGAAACTTAAACGATACAGTTTTTGTTCCAAGACCTTCAACTGGATGAGACGAAACGATCAGCAACCCCAAATTGCCTGGAAGCCAAGTTTGAGCTATTTTTATAATTTTAGTTTAGTTTTTTTGTTTTGTAAAAGATTTTGACGTGCTGTGATGAACTTCAGCTATTTTTTGGAGAATAAGGTCATTCAAACAAAAACTCCCTATTTTTCTATATGCGACGTTTCGACTTATATTAAGTCATCTTCAGGCAAAAGAATAACGAAGCCTTTATCTCTGGTATGACAATAATCATAAGAGTTTAACTAGATAAAAATACTGGAATAATAAGACACTACCAACGGTTTTAAAATATAACGTCACAAAACACGCACAATAAAAACAAATTAAAATAAAACAAACAGGAACAGAATAAAATCTTTAATGTGATCACATAAAATAAAACAAAGAGAAACAGAATAAAATCACTAATATGATCACATTACTGATTTTATTCTGTTCCTGTTTGTCTTATTTTAATTCGTTTGTATTGTGCGTGTTTTGTGACGCTATATTTTAAAACCGTTGGTAGTGTCTTATTGTTCCAGTATTTTTATCTAGTTAAACTCTTATGAGTATTGTCATACCAACGATGAAAACTTCGTTTTTCTGTTGCCTGAAGATGACTTAATATAAGTCGAAACGTCGCATATAAGGAGTTTTTGTTTGAATGACCTTATCCTACAAAAAATAACTGAAGTTATTTTTATTATTGCAGCGTCGCCACTGACACGATTTCTAAAACCATAATTTTCCATCCTTGCTACGGGAATGATATTGTGTCGAATATACATTAAAATCAATTTCAGGTTACACAGTACAGAAAGATGTAAAGCAATACTCGTACGTAACACACTCCAGAAAAAATCAAAGTCCCTTGATTTCTGTAATAGGCAAGGCAATGTTCCTTCCGAGTTCCGATGGACCTAAAAAAGTGTATTATGTCGCTAGGTGCTTCTTTCGCAGGTCAATGGAGACTGGAGAGCCTGTTACTTTTTCAGTTTTGCGACCCCCCACCACCAAACCACCCCAATTTCACCCCCACCCAAGAAAAGTAGAATGTGGTCTTGAACCTCTAAAATGCCCAAAAACGAACTTTGAGCTAAAACCGAAGTTTGAGCTGTTTTTATACTTTTAGTTTTTTTATTATTGATGCGGCGCCACTGACACGAATCCTAAACATCGTAAACGTTTTCCGTCATCGGCATGGTAGTAATACTGTGTAAACATTTCATCAAAATCAATCCAATAGTTTCCATGTTACACGATCCAGAACGATCAGAAGCAATACACGTGTGTATCATAAATACGAACAAGATACATATCGCCATATCGTAAAATGATTTTTTGCTGCGAACTGGTTTATTTTGCGCTAAAAATTCAAGAAACATTGTTTATTTAGAATGAAACAGGCTATCGGAAATACATTTTTAAATAGTAAACAAATAATAAGACACATAGTTACATTGGAAACAAATCTTAGGGCTTGCGTTTTCCATCCCTCACAACAATGGGGTGAACCAAATAAATTACTGGCTCAGTGTCTTTTGGTAGTAGAAAATGTCACGTTAATTTCAATATTGTAACTTTTTTCATGCTTGCAAAAAAAAATTTAAAACAGATTCTATGTACCCCTTCAAAGGGCTCTTTCTTAACAAGGGATGCTCCAATGAAGTTATTATTATTATTAAATAACAAAGTTGAGTAAAGCACTAAAGTGCTATAAGCTCAAACATACGAAAGCTGTAAGTGCAGACATCGTAGAGATCAAAATTAGCACGTTTCATGATAGGAGAAAAAGCAAATTAAGTATAAGATTACATAAAAAAACAAAAGCCACAATGATGCTATAAATGTCACTGAACGCAACGCCACCTATCGTAATTGTTTTTAAAACAGTTTATGCTGCAGGAGTTCACTTCGCACATAGGAAGGCTGTTCCATGCATCAAAGACACGACTGGGTAAAAAGTACATGGGAAGTTTCTTATATGGAAGATCCTAGGTATATTTTTTTCGATGAGGAATTACCCCCTTAAATGTTTTACACTTATTTAGTTACACCCCGTATTGCGCATTATACAGCAACGGCAGTTATGAATGATATAAGGTCTATAGAACATTCTACTATCTGAAAGCAACTGTTATTTTCCTAGAACTTTGATTCATCCTTACAGTATCAATGGAAAGTTCGTATCTGTTCATAAGTTTCTGTACTTTAACTTCTCATTCCAATAGGTGAGAGGAGTATACTATGTTCGCAAAAATGTTCGATTTCGAGACAATATGCTTTCTGGGCGTTTTATGATATCTACATAACGAAAATCCACGTCACTCATTTTGGTCGCCTCTTAATCTCAGTACCACTGGCTGCATGGATTGTGATGAAATTTCGGCAGTGATATGTTATGGAGTCGTAGTAGGTATCGAGGCTCCTATATTTTTGAAAATCGGTGCATGGGCAGCGAAGCAGTTAGCAAAAAACAAAAAATTTCAAATATTCCTCAAACTTCGTTTTTAGGCGTTTTACGTGTTTTTGATTATTTTCTACTTTTTTGGGTGAGGGTAAAATTGGGGTGGTTGAGGGGTGTAGTTTACAAAACTGAAAAATGTGTTGAATTCATAATAGGCTGTCTATTGACCTGTGAAAGAAATACCTGGCAGGATAATACACTTTTTATGTCCATCCGAACATTGCCTTGCCAGTTACAGAAACCAAGGGACTTAGAACTTTCTGATGTATACATACGATGAATATTGCTTGAGATCGTTCTGTATTGTATAACGAGGTAATTAGTCAATTGATTTTAATGAAATTTTGATACAGTATTACTACCATGACGAGCATCGAAAAAGCGTTTGACTTTTAGAAATCGTATCAGTGGCGGCGCAGCAATAATAAAAAACCAAAAAATAAAAAAACAGCTTAAGCTTTGTTTTTAGACGTTTTAGGGGTTGCCGATCGTTTTCTGCTTTTTTTTTGGGGTGGGTCAAATTGGGGTAAGGGTAAAAACTGAAAAAGTTTTGGTATTGATAATAGCCTCTCCATTGATCTGCGAAAGAAGGACCTAGCGTCATAATACACTTTTTCAGGTCCATCGTAACATTGCCTTGCCTATCACAGAAGCCAAGAGACTTTTTCTGATGTATACTCATACATGCGAGCATTGCTTTAGATCGTTCTATATTGTACATAATGAAATAGATTTTAATGAAATTTCGGCACAGTATTATTTCCGTGACGAAAATGGAAAATGCGTATGGTTTTTAAAAATCGTGTCAGTGGTAGCGCAGTAATAATAAAAAAACTAAAAATACAAAAATGGCTCAAACTTCGTGTTTGAGCGATTTGAGGGCTCAAGATCATTACATTTCATCCAATTGAAGCTTGCACAATAAAACCGGTCTTTCTAGTTCCTACAGAGACGCGAGAAACTATTTACGAAGGTTTCTGTGTTGGATGTTTTTTTTTTTTTTTCGGGAGGCGCGGGTTACGATTTGGCTGCAAGGGGATCCCAGACAGTCATGCAATGGGAAAATAATAAAATGATAGGTATCTCCATTCTGTATGGGAAGTAGTGAGACAATCAACTTGACTCCATTTTTTCTGTTGAACCGTGTTATAGTCGTAAAACTATGGGGCGCTATCAACGCTATTAACATCGTATTACGGCATATATAGAAAGCTTATGTTGTGAACGTCTTAATCTTTACTAGTATGGAAATATCATAATGAAGGGTTCAAATTTTCAAGGTCTTGAGAGTTTGCTCCAATTGTAAATACAGGGTGTTTCCTAAGTTGGGGCTTTCCTTCATAGTTTGATACCTATGTTATTATGGCAGATACAAAAAAAACTTTCCAAAAAGTTGTAGATAAAGCTAAGGTCTACATTTTAAAATTGTTCCATAATGTACAGGGTCATTGATAAACTTACGCCATACCGAAGTTGTGTTTTTCTTAAATGGAACACCCTATCTATTATCCTAAATTTGAATTTTCCTGACTCTCCTTATTTCAGAAATATATGGTTTTATCAGGTTATACGGGTGATTTCAGAGATATGGCCATTTCTTTGTGAAAATCTTAATGAATTCATCACCCTTTATCTTAAAAAATCAATAATGGGAAGCTCGCTCTTCAATGCTAGAATAATTTCGTAGTTGTCTAGTTTTGTCTGAAGTTATCAAGTTTTTGCTATCTTTGATTCTATTTACAGAGTGAACCAAAACTCGCGACCATAATTTTCTTTGTTATTTTAAATGAAACATCCTGTCCTTTGTATCATCATCAGAGAGTTCTTACAAAACACTCTCACTCTTATAAGCATTCCCTGTACCTAAATGTAACAGTTATGGAGTTATTTCGATCTCAAGTAGTAAAACGATTCCTGATAATACTACATTTTTGCCAAATACTGAACGTTTCTCAGGGTTGACCATGGCTACCGTGGTTGTTATATACTGTCTGACCTTTCTTGTAGTAACTAAACAGTCTTGTTGAAGATTCTGTAGTTTTATTTTCAGATAATTTTTGTAATTGACATGTGCTTTTCAGCTTGTTAACTGCCAACTGTAATAATCAGAAGTAAAATATTAATCTCAATGGACTAGTATCACGAGGTTAAGAAAAATGATTTAATTTTTATATTTCGTTACTTTCTACATCATTTTGTTTTTTAGTAATTCCATTCTAAAGTTTAAAGAAAGGAATTCAAATTCAGCCAATCAGTGCCAACCGCGCGAAGCATCAGCAGTGCATTGTTGCCAAGAACAGCTCCGACTCGCAGACGGGAACAGAAGACAAGATAGATGAGCCAGCCCGCGTACAGCTCCGGCATTTCGCGCGCCATCAGAATGCGGCAACAGAGCACACATATCTGTCCTTTGATTCGCTGTTCGCCTTTAGGGCAGCGACGTCACCGCCCTAAGAGAATTCAAATATTTTCCTTATTTTCACGGCTTTCCTGTGCCCAAAAAAATCGGAGAAAAAAATGAGATGCTTTCTGTGAAGTACTCCATCATATGCAACCAAAAAGAAATCATGATACTAGTCCATTATTTAACAAATATAACAAGCATAGCATCCACGGCCAGCAAAAACCAGAATTTGGCAAAAATATTGCTTCACCACTTCAAATCCAACTGTTACATTTAGATATAGGGAATGCTAACAAAAGCGGAAGTGTATTGTAAGAACTTTCTGATGATGCTATAAAATATAGGGTGTTCCATTTTAAATATAACAAAGAAAATTAGGGTCGTGAGTTTTGGTTCACCCTGTATACAAAATCAAAGATAGCAGAAAGTTGATAATTTTAGACAACTAGACAACCAAGAAAGTATTTTAGCATTGAGAATCTAACCTCCAGTTATTGATTTTTTCATGTTTTAAGATACAGGCTGATGAATTCTTTAAGATGTTAAAAATGGCCATACCTCTGAAAATACCTTGTATAACCCCATAGAACCCTATAATTGCGAAATATGGAAAATGAATATAATTCAAATTCGGGATAATATATAGGGTGTTCCATATGAAAAAACACAGCTTTAGTATGCCGTGGCTTTATATTGTAAAATAATTTAGGAATGTAGACCTTAACTTTACCTACAACTTCACTGAAAAGTGTTTTGTATCTACTATAATGACGGAGGTATCAAAGCTTGGAGTAGAAGATGATCACCCTGTATTACTCGCCAAAATGCGTGATTTTTTTCCCAATAAAATATAACCGAAAGGTATTATTTTTAGCTACTTTTTGTAGGATAAGTACATTCACACAAATCTGCTAATTTTTCTATGTGCGATGTTTCGACTTATATTAAGTCATCCTCAGGCAACTTTATTCTTTCTATAGACATAAATAATTCGTCTAAATAGAAATAGCCTCAGTGATATGAATACCCATGAAGCATTTTGGCAGCCTATTAGCTTCATGGAGGCTTTAAATAGGTTTTTATGTGGCATTTGATAAGAGTTGTGTTTTGTGACTGCATTGACTATAGCCAAATGTTCTCAAGACTAATTTATCCTATCAGCAGGTTATAAGGAGTGTTCATAAAACTGATTAATACATCCAATAGCCCATTTAAACTGTAAAGTTTTAAGGAAGCTTTATGGTGGTCTCATATAACTTATGTTAAAGCTATTGTGTCCTTACAACTGTGTTAAGACTTACCGACTTTAAGAAATCTTTCAAGAAGGACTAATGGTTTTGAATAGTTGACTGAAAATACTCAATAAAGCCGCCTTAGAGCTACCCATTTTCCAAGTCAAGTAGGCACAACTAAAATCTTCCTCCAAACTTGTTGGCTTTAAGTGTTTATGATGAGATAGAAACGATTTAAGTAAGTACGTTAAAATTACCGATAAAGCCATCTTAAAGTATGTTTTTGATAGGTAGATTTCAATAAAATGACTTAACAATCCAAACATAATAAGTAGTACAAAATGAATAAAAATGGGCATTTCAAAGGAAAAATAAAAAAAAAACGATTTGGCGATCAATAAACACACGTCATTTCAAAGGCTCAACTTCAACCACAGTAGTGCATAATAATATTTATGCGCGAAACCACAAAATTATTAGTTTTTAGTTTGTCAAGTGCAATGGCATGCAGAATCGCCAACATCAAAAATTAACCAACTTACGAAATATTACTGAATAAGTAATTATACCTCAAGGTTAACTGTTTTGAAACAATTAGGCCACTGTCAAAGCCATATTATCCATATGCAGGACCTACGAGTTTCAATGTGGTTTTAAGGATATCCTGGAAATGCGTATCTATCTCGCCATATTTTTTGTTTTCCGCAATTATTTCGTATACGTAATATTGTATTTGATAATAATACAATTCCTAGCGTGTATGTCGACTAAACATATATTGCAAGTCATCCCTGGCATTTTGAAACTAATATATATGCGACTTTAAATGTTAACCTAAAAAAATTTTTTGGTCAAGACTTTTATCGGGTTTGTAATATATTTGGAAGGCTCTCATTTTTTAGGACTATCTTATTAAGTTTTATCATTAAACTGTTATTCGTTTTATTGTTTTCATTGTAGTAATCAAGAAAATTCAGAATTTATGATCATAAAATAGTAACAGATGGTATATATACCTACAAATATTCCATGTTGTAAATGTCTAGATAAAAAGATTTTCCGTTTTCGTTGTAGAGCACTGACAAAATGTACATAAAACCAACTTATCTTTATACGTCACTTGTCTACCAAAATCTTTACATAAGAGCAATCTTAAGATAGAATAGTTATATCATGGCCTCACGTTATGAAGTCTTAAAACCTAATGGATTTATCAAAGCTTTAAGAATAGAAGAATGAGCGTCTATCGGAGATTCAACAGAGACTTGCTCAAGTGCTTGTGATTTTAAGACTAGCTTTAACGAAAGCCGTGACAGCTCTCTTAAATGTGGGCCTTCCCGGCTATGAGAAGGCTATGTCATTGCCTCAATGAGGTTCTTAAGGCAAGTTTGCTTCAAAGGGGCAAGTAATACTAAGCTGTGTCAGCCTCCTGTAGGCTGTGATAAAGCTAAAAACGTTTCTTGGCTAGCCAAGGAGCAGAAACGTAAGAGTGGACCAGAAAAACCTTGAATTAGAAGAAACTTGAAGACATAATCGTTATAGGGACTTTTGAAAGCCTTACCCATGTTACAGTACGTCAAATATTATCAGCTAACATTCGAAGCTCCCCTGTATCTTCTCACACCACTTCCTAACCGATAGAGGAATCCCATCCCACCTTCTTTTACGGAGCTTGTCACTCATCCGACTTTCATAGAAATCTATCATCTGTCCGTCTTCAAGCAAGGGAGCATCCAATACAAAACCGTAACACACTGATTCCAAAACAATACCATTTTATGAACGCCTTATTCAAAATAACTAGTAGAGAAAGTATTATCACATATCCCTGAAAGGTCCGCATTTGCTGATAGCTTGATGCAAGAACGGCATAGGTGGGGGCTAGTTGTTCTTTGCTATAAAGATATCCTCAAAGCTGCTGGAAATCAGTTCCACCCCTGTGTTAATAATTGTCACCTGTCAGTGCGTAGGGTATCAGCAGAACCATGAAACGCTTGGTACGTACTATACAAATGCTTTCATTGGTGTAAATCAAAGTGCGGAAAATTAAATTCCTCGTTAAAATCAAGTTTATTCTACTCAGCCAGTTTGTGTTTTATATCACTGCGCAACGCGCCATTTGAGGAGCGGACTTTCAAAAAAATCCATTTTGTCCAAATTTCCCATATTTGAGATAGAAGTGGCATTGTATTGTTGCGATCAAAAACTTACTCCTAAGAACAATAAGACCTCATACCCAGACAAAGAAACTGATTTCGGTTCAGTCACCTAGTTCTTCCAAACTATATTTCATCCCCCATAAATATACAGTGTGATCAACTTATACTCCATAGTTTGATACCTCTCTTATTATGAGAGATACAAAAAACTTTTCAATTATGGTTGTCGGTAAAACTAAGGTCTACATTTTAAAATTATTTTATAATATACAGGGTTATTCATAAAGTCACGGCATTTAGGTATCGGGAATGCTTATAAATGTGGAAGTATATTGTAAGAACTTTCTGACGATACTATAAAATATAGGGTGTTCAATTTAAAGTAACAAAGAAAATTATGGTCGCCAGTTTTGGTTCACCCCGTACACAAAATCAAAGATAGCAGAAAATTGATAATTTCAGACAAAACTAGATAACCACCACGAAATTATTCTAGCATTGAGAATCAGGCTTCCAGTTATTGATTTTTTAAAATACAGGATGATGAGTTCATTGAGACTTTCACATATATAAGTGTGGCCATATTTCTGAAATTACCCCGTATAACCTAACAAAACATATTTCCGGAATAGGAAAAGTGAGCACAATTGAAATTTTTGGTAATATGTAGGGTTTTTCATTTGAAAAAATACAACATTGGTATGCCGTGATTATATTACTAACCCTGTGTATTATAAAATAATTTTATAATGTAGACCTTTGCTTTATCTACAACTTTTTTTGACATTTTTTTATGTGCCATAATAACGGAGGCATCAAGTTGCGGAGTATAAATTGATCACTCTGTAGAATAAATGCATTTTGACTGGGATTTAATTATCGTATATTGTACGAAACAGACCGGGAACTGTGACTAACTAGTGATGGAGACAACGAGCACAAAAACGGCGTAGAAGTTTTTGAATAAGAGAGTGATTTCATTTAAGAAAAAATTAATAATCGTCTGAAATGATTTTCCAAATTTTTGTTTTTGCTATTTAACAATGAAGCTCAAATTACATTTTGTCCAGTGGTGACAAACGAGCTGCATTATGTCGAACAGTTTTTTTAATTTCTCCAAGTTCCCTTACAACCTTCTTGTATGCACCTACATAAATACTAATATGATATTTGTAATCTGAGTAGCGTTCTGTGATATTCAGACCAATCACTGGTCGACAACAAATTTCTTTTGGATGTAACATAAAGCTGAATAGCATATTGTGGTAGAACGGATCTATCCAAATACGGAAATGACAAAAAAATTTGTAACACGTAAGGCTCTCTTGTTACATTTATAGAACCACATTAACTTAATGTTACAAACATCTGATGTGTATTGCAAAAAATTATTCAAGAATTTTTTAACTGTATATACCGACTTTATTTTATACCCAATAAACGTATATCTTACGTGTAACTAAAATACAAAAATCAAACATATTGAATTAAAACACTAGTAGCTAAATTCTACTTTATCCTTTTATGAGGGGCCATATCTTCTTTTTTCAAGGATTTGCAGTAATCACCCATCATGACTAGATCCATCGTCCTTGATAGTGAATTTCCATTGCCCTAATATCTTGGTGGAATGGTCGTCATTGGCAGCTCCCAAATTTTCAAGAAAAAAAGACAGATGTGAATGGAGGAAACGAATTTTTAATGACACTTGGGCACCACGCGATTTGTAGACATATAGGAGAAGTTCACTTATCAACTTTTGGTAGTTTGCATACATCTTATTGCTCAAAAATCGTTTTACTACACTAACAAATGAGATCCATGCTCTGAGTTACTGCCTGATAAGCGTCTCTGTAAAATTAACGTCGTCCAGGAATTTTCCGATTTGCGGACCAATAAAAATGCGTTTTTTAATTTGGCATCTCTAAACTGGGGAAGACGTGACTTAAGTATTTGAAACTAGGGTCGGTGCACTGTTGTTTGAATCTGCCTGTCTTCATTATCTTCCAAAACAACAATTTCCGGATCTAAAGGTGCGATCAGCACTGTTAAATCTGCAATTTTAGAAACAGGTCATATTGTAGACTGCAAATTTGGAATAACGTTCTGCAATCGTCGAAATTATTAGTAGATTCTCGCCATACCATTGGGATTGCAAAAGGCATCCTTTTCTTCTTTCCATTCATCTACTGTATCAGTGGCACGCTACAACTGACATAGCACACAAGGGGACATTTTCAGAAAATGACCTGGCTTGTCCTTTCACTATAAATTCTCCATCACAAATATGACAAAATTTATCAGGGGAGATTTTGCAACTGCGCGTCTGACTCGACATTTTCGTCTTTAAAACGCTTTCTATCTACAAACAGAGAACCACTCACTTGGAAACTCAACAGAAGACTGATTTCTAATAGTTGACCAGTGAAATTAACTAGGCGTCAGGAAATAGGTAAATAAAAGATTCAGGCATTCAGTAAAAAGGGTTCAGTGCAGTACTTCCGTTAAACTACCATAATGCAATAGGTCTTAAAAATATATTAGGAAAGCTTTTATAACTAATACAATTCAAACTGCGTACTTGTAACGTCTGTGGAATTAAAAGATACAAAAACCTGTGCAAAAACCCCACAACTGTGAAGTCTATCTCTACGCTGACGACACTGCGATTGTAGCTCAGTCGCGGACTGGAAATCTAGTCCGCGATGAGTTGCAGCTTGCGGAGGCTGAAGTGTTGGAGTGCTAGAATTCCATGGGAGAGTTCTGCGAAGTACCTAAGAATTACGCCCGACAAGGGAATACTTGGCAGAAACACACTCAAGAGTTATGGAGAATTTCAAGGTTGAGTTTCGTGAATAAAATTCGACTTATAAGATGATTATTAGACCAGCAATTACCTCCGCATGTGCGGCTTGGTGTTTCTCCGCCAAAACGCACATCATTTTCAAATCAAAATATTCCCAAAACGGTGCACTGTATCAAGTTTTAACTAAAGTACCTTTTTGGTGTAGAATTGAATGATGTTTAAGTTCATCTAAAATTTTTATTTATGAATCTAATATCAAAAAGGTTATATTCAACACTGCCTGGTATGAACCGTGTAACTAGCGCCCTCTACGAGAGTCAGGCATAAACACAAATTCGTAGGATGTACTAGCTTTCAGAACATATTCGTGTGAAATTTCATCAGAATGTTGTCAGTAGTTTCGTAAAAATCGTAAAATGTGTATACTTTTTTATCTTCAACGCCCTATATCTTATCGTTATGAGATTTGTTCACTAAGCAAACCCATTTATTTTTCACTTTTCTACCTATCCTAGAGACGGAGTCTCCTTTTTTTGGAATACCCTGTATAAGTGGCATATGCTGTCAAGTAGTATATAAATGCATAAATGAATAAATAAATAAATAAATTAAATGACCCTCAAGTATCGACTATGAATGCGACCCTTCAGTAACTAGACTCTATGAAACTACGCTGACGCAGTTCATTAAAGGTATTGTTGAGTAAGCACAACATGTAAATGTGTAGTTTTCATTACAATAATTGTAGCGATACTGGTTAAGTACCTGCCTACCTATTATCCGTGACATTGACCGCGTATCTCCTTGTAATATCCTTAAAAGATACAGTACACAATTCGTTCCCTTAGAGCAAAAGTATGTTAAGTCACAAAATGTAAATTTTACAAGAGAAGCTTTTTTTGTTTTTGAGATATTGTAAACTTAAAAACTGCTTGATGAAATTTATATAGCATAGCCACATGAGATAACTGGTTATAAGGTGCACTACTTGAAATTGGGACAACGTTTATGTTATAGAAAATGGTGGACATACCATATTAGGACAAGTCCATCACCACTGGTGGTTTACTAACATACTACAGATCAGAATAAACCTATGTCCTTCGCTCCTACCTCCAAACATGCGAAAGCAGAACTAGTGTAAGGGCCGGTTTCTCAATATCCAGTTAAAGTGTCAGATAGGTATCTGCCAGATAGCGTTGCTATGGATACAGCTGTCAGATAAGATTTACGTGACTTCGTAAGTTTAGCCTTCAATTGTTTAAACAATTTATCTAACAGTTGCTGTTATCTTGCAGATAAATATTTAACTGGACATTGAGAAAGCGGTCCTAAGTCCATTATCAATGTATACTCCAAAACGGCACATCAGTATTAGTCAATCTCCAACACAGAAAAGATAGACTAGTTTGAATTTTGCGAATTTATTATCCCTCCTTCAGTATGGACTTGGAATACTTCTGCAGTAGATTCGATGATCTTTGATGTATACGTAGGTGTTTAAATCGCAAAATACGCCAACTTGGACAGAGTATAGTTCTGCTCTCAAGGGACAGATTGACTAACTATACAGTAACCCAGAAAGTTACCTTGTGGATAGGTTGCTACTAGTTTTTTGTTTGGTATACAGGGTGGTTCAAAGAGCGCGCGGTGCTCTCTAGTGGCCTTACCGTTCAAATTAGAAGAAAATGAAATGTTTGGAATAAAGAGTGTTTCTTTTCAAATTTTCGACTTGGGTAAAGTAATTTCAAAGATGGTGGACATCCGGATATACCGGAAGTAGGGATCAACTTTCTTATTCTAAATATAACACCCTGTATATTGTTACGCTTTTAAATTCAGCATCGACTTTTTGGTCCAGTTTGTTAACCATAGTACATGTCTACGAAGCCTATTTTCGAAGTTATTCAGCAATCTTTAGAAAATTTGACGTTTATAGTACTTTACAAGAAACGTCAATATCTCGGAAACTAAGCGCGACAGAAAGATGCGGTTTTCGGTTTTTAAACGATAATTGAATGGTGCTTAAGCTCATCTAAAACTTTAATTTATGAATCTAACCTCAAAAAGGTTATATTCAATACTACCTGGTGTGAACCGTGTAACTAGCGCCCTCTATGAGAGTCAGATATAAAAATAAATTCATAGGATGTACTAGCCTCCAAAACATATTCTTGTGAAATTCCATTGTAATGCTTCCAGTAGTTTCTGTAAAATCGTAAAAAATGTGTATCATTTATTGTCTTCAACGCCCTTGAATACGGATGGCGTTACAAACTTTTTTCACTAAGCAAACTCCAATCATTTTGCAGTTTTCTACACTACTACACTAATCGTAGATACACTACATTTATACTATATTTGTAAGGGGAAAATATTACCACAAGTTGCCTACGTCTTTCCTATCGTTTTGTTAGAAGGATTAATTGGGGCCAATTTTAAGCCTAAACAACCATTTTGTCATCAATTATTCACTTCAGTCTAGACAATTTCAACCAGAATGGGTCTTGTACATTATAACCACATCAACTAGCAATACCTATATTTTCCTTCTAAATTACCATGATTTTATTCTCCACTTTGGTGAAAATAACGTCGAAAAGAGGTAAATTTGACTTAGTCTAGCAGGGTTTGCTTCTAGTTTGGAAGTAAAGAGGAGATAATTTGAACTTGAAATATTTGTTGGAAAACAACCAAAGGGGACTCAACGTCAACGTCAGGCCGCAACGGGGTGACAGGAGAGGATTGATTGTAATCATCATGAAAAAAATCTGAAAAAATCTATCTCATGCATTTTGAAAATTATGGACATTTAAGAAAAACCTAGAAATTTGGTTAAAAGTAACAATTTTTCGGTTTTGTTAATTTTTATTATTTTTATTCATTTAAACTTTGGAACCGTTATTCTAAATAACATTTCCACAGTCAAAAATAATGACAGAAGCTTGCTGCTTATGGACTACCACCTGGCCTGCGCCAGTGGCTGAAAAGCTTTTTGAACGATCGATCTCTGTTTGTTGTAGTCGAGGGCTGTTCATCAGACGTATTTTCAATAAACGCCGGTATTCCTCAGGGATCTGTCCTATCCCCTACACTGTTTCTGCTGTACATCAACGAGCTGCTGGAAATAACATCCAATCCAATCTACAGCTTCGCAGATGACAGTACATTAGTGTCGTGCATGGAAGCAGGAAAGCCACTATCATCCCAGGAGACGGTACGTCGGCGACAGCAGCATGCCTCTTAGATCAACGCTGATATCAAAACAATTGTCGAGTGGGGATTAGCAAATAAAGTACAGCTCAACGTACAAAAAACTCAGGCAACAACACTGACAAAGAAGTCTCACGATGGCTTACCAACCGTGGAAATGGAGGGTCACCCCATAGTCGAATCACCTTCCATCAAGCTCTTAGGAATCAACATCAACAATAACATGTCCTGGCACGACCACGTCGTCAGTATTGCTAAAACGGCATCCCAGAAGCTTGGAGTTTTGTTCCGCTGTAAGAAGTTGTATACACCAGAGCAACTGCTGCTGCTCTACAAGGCACAGATCCGACCATCGCTGGAGCATTGCTCCCATGTATGGGGATATGCTCCGAAGCACTCTCTAAAGCTTCTGGACAATATCCAGAAAAGAGCAATTAGATTAATTGATACGCCTAACCCCACAAAGGACCTCCACAGCCTGGAACATCGAAGGAGGGTGGCTGACCTATGTCTGTTTTGCAGATTCTATCACGGAAGATGTTCGAGTGAGCTCTCCCAGATAATAACACCAAAGGCCGTCCGAACCAGGAATACTAGAGAAGCTCTGCGAGCTCATCCTTACCAGGTCGAGGTCCTTACTCCCCGAACCAGTCTCCTCCAGCATTCCTTCTTTTGGAGAACTTCGATGCTGTGGAATCAGCTGCCGGGGAATTTGTTTCCCGGCGGCTACAACCTGCAGTGTTTCAAATCTAACGTGAACAGACATTTGTCCTCTCGCAGCGCTTCTACAGCGCCATAGGCTTTCAGCCTTTGCGGGAGGCCGAGCATAAAAAAAAAGAATATTTGCCCCAAGTTTTATAGAACGAAAACTATTTGTTAAACTATGAATCTAAAATTTTCAAACTATGCCGACTTTGAAAGACCTTCCTTTTAAAAAAAAATACTGAAGTGCCTCAGCAAGTGCCATTAAAAATTTGCACATTTAATTAGTTTTTGTTGCATTCGAGAAGTACATTTGCAGGTCTCGGAGAGATTAAGTCGATCTATTTGCATCCGCATAATACACCCAAGGACATAAAATTGTATGTTCTGTGCCAGTCGGCCATTCCCTGGTTCCCACGAAACAATTACGACACAAGCCATGAGCATAGGCTACTCGATCGAACCTGTACATCAAACAGAGAGAGAAAGTCAATATGAATGGACTACCTGCATAATAAAACTCAATACTTGCGTAATGGCTAATCGAGACTATCGAGAGCATTTTCAAATAAGGCTAAGTCCTGTTCTACGTGAACGGAATGGTATCTCAAAATTCTTCCTAGTCGTAAATGGCGTGCGAAGACAAATGAGATTTTATTGCATATGTAGAGGTAAATCACTTCCTCCATAAAATACTGATGTAATATTTGGTCATCGTCAAGTTAAGGTGTGTCATCCAAATGAAGATTAGAATTTTGAAACAAGGAGGCTTCTTAATGTTATATTGACTTTGCGGAAAATTGTAAGAACAAAATATTTTATTTTGATGGGTTTGGATAATATTGTGTATTATGTACAAACTTCCAGTAATGAGCAAATTAGCTGAAACAGTTGCTTGTTGATAAATGGATATATTACATTTTCAAAACTCAAAACACAGACAACCAATAATCAGTGACTTAGGTACGACTTTTACTTTCCATACCGATAGGTGAACATAACGAAATCCGCGTCACTCATTTCCGTCGGTCTGTCTGTCTGTTGGCGTTTCTCTCAGTAACCGCTGCATGGATTGTGGTAGGCAGCGACATGTTGTAGTAATGCTGCTATAATTTAAAAAATCGGTGCATGGGCGGCGGAGTAATTAGCAAAAACACAAACAATTTCAAATGTGTCCCAAACTTCGGTTTTGGGCTTTTTAAGGGTTCTTCAGCTTTTTCTACTCTTCTTTGGATGAGGGTGAAATTGGGGTGGTTGGGGGGTGGAAAACAGAGATATTGCTATAGATCGTACTGTATTATGTAACTTGGCAACGATCTAATTGATTTTAGTAAAATTTCAACACAGAATTATTACCTTCGCGAGAATGGAAAGCGACAATGAGTTTTAGAAATCGTGACAGTGGCAGCGCTACAATAATAAAAAAAATTAAAGAGTCAATACAGCTCAAACTTCGTTTTTGGGCATTAGGGATTCCTAATCATTTTCTACTTTTTTGGGTGTTGGTGAATTTGGGGCGGTTGGGGGTGGGAGGTTGTAAAACTGAAAAAAGTCTGTACTGAATTGAAAGACCAAGGGACATAACTTACTTTTTTAGATCCATCCGAGCATTGCCTTGCCTATGACAGAAACCAAGCGACTTTGAGTTTTCTGATGTATACATCATAAGAGTACCTATATAAAAACGCGTATGGTGTTTAGAATTAGAAATCAATTTGGGAATTCCTGATCCTTTCATTTCGTCTAGCTGAAGCTTGCAAAATATACAATGTGTCGTCTTACTTCCTATGGAGAGAGATGAAGGAAACTATTTACGAAAGTTTTTGTGGTGGATGTTTTTTGCGGAGAGCGAGTCAGACTATAGCTTAATGCAACGGGGCATATTAAAATGGTGTTATCGTTATGTGTGGGAAGTACTGACTCAATTAACTTGACTCCATTTTTTTTATCTAACTGATTAATGAATGAAGTAAATTTAGGAGACCTAGGTAAAACCGCATAAATAAAACTCATCTTAATTCACCATTAATCCTTAACTAAACTGCTATTCTATTGCTTTCTCAACTTTTAGACTAACTTGCATTTGCTTGTTTGCTGTATTTCTAGAAGAGTAAGACCATGGTGTAAATAAACATGGTGTGCTCACGGGCATGCTGTGACGTCAGCAGCGAGAATTTTTGTCGGCGAGCTGGCGGGAATACCACATGAAGGATATCGGAATTAAATTTTATTTTCAAAGTGATAGATTAAAGGAGTTCAATATCCAATTATTGGTGAATTATGTTATAGAGGAGTGGAAAATAGGTAATTAAACGACTTTTTCTAGAAAAATGTATTATTAATTGGTAAATTTCAACATTTTTTTCTTAAGTTTACGCCTACAATTTTCGAAACTGATTTTTTTGTTTATATGTCTCAGCCTGATCTATGTCCTCGTTCGTATTAGACATACTACTATTTTGTCAGGAAATTCTTTAATGGTTTCCACTGGGGTTGCTCTAACTATCTTTAACAATTTTTTAAATACGTTTGACTGTTTAGATAACAACTGTCCATGAAATTTATTGAACTCTGTCTCAACCATAACTCAAAATAAGAAGGAATACAACGTAAATCAAAGAAAAATCGTTATCGAATAGCGATTCCATCTAAAACGCGACTAAACACCACCGTGGTATTTCGAATTTTGAAATAATTCCCCGTGTGAAAAATCTTCGTTGCTGACGCAATGCGCAGAGCGATCGCAATTTCGTACGGCTGGCGAGCACACCATCTATACTCCCACCACGAGTAAGACTTTGTTAGCGGAAATCGAAATGGGGGTCGAGAGTGATGTCAAACGACTCAGTTTGACGTCCTGTGTCAAACGAGGCTACTCCCACATCAAGGAAACGTTCTGGTGAAAAACTACGACATTTTGAAGTTTCCTTACCTAACCTAACTTATCAAAAAAGTTGACTTGTTGACTCACAATGGATGTTAGTCGACGTGGCTAGACATCATGACTCGAACTTGACTACTTCCAGAGTTAGGAAACATTCCGGTAAAAACCTACGCTACTTTGAAATTTAACAGTTTCAATACCTTAGCTGACATAAACTAACCAAATCGGTTGGGCTAAAAAGGGGTGTCAATTGACTCGGTCTGATGACCTGACTCTAGTTGTATCACATAATGGACTGAAAAAAATGTTTATTTTGATTCTCAATCAGGAAATCAAGCCAAAAAAAGCTTTTCGAGAGTCTGGGCCTGGGGCCTACTCCGGCACACAGTGAAGTAGCTGAAAGACAACCCTACCTAGATTATATAAAATCTACAAAATCAATGACGTATGGGCTGCCTGACTCCCCAGGTCCCCCTTATATTTGCAAATGAACAAACAAAATTCTACTTAAACTTACCAAACTTCTAGGAACATTAAGAGTTCAAAGTATCATAACAACTTCATTTTCCATTTCTTGGTGTTGCTTCTGATGTCGTTGTATTCTTCGTCAAGTACTTTCAAATTAACCATATATCCTGTGAAAATAATACCGAAATTCGAAATCGTTTTTAGGTTAGCTTTGAAATTTCAAGGAGGCGTAGATTTTCATCGGGCCAGTTTCTCAGTATGGGGATGGTCTCATTGCACTCAGGGGGTCAAACCGAGTCGACTAACACTTCTTTAAACCCCATTTAACCCATTTTGACCTCAACAACTTGACCGGTCAAGTTAAATTTAGGTTAGGTACTGAATCTCTAAAGTGCCGTAGTTTTTCACCGACGCATTTCCTCGGTCCAAAATGGTCTCGTTTGACTCAGGACGTCAAACCGAGTCGATTGGCGCTACTTTTAGCCCCCATTTTTGTTTCCGCTAAAACGAAGTTTAACCTCTAGAAGTATGGTTATTTATGGACCTTTCTCTATAACTGGGTGTGCACCTCTCAGCATTAAATGCATAATTATAGTAAACAACGTTCTTGCAAGGTCACCTAGAGATAAAATAATTGCGCTGAATATTGACACTTTTATGAATAAGGACTGAATGCAAAATTGAATTACACAGAACTCGTCCGAACGGAAGACATTACTTCTTATTGACCTTGCTCACCGTAAAGCCACGTTCTGATTGCTACGCGGTCCAACCCACCTTATTGCAGATTTTCCTATAAAGCAGATTATGAAATCATATTAAATCTTGCGTTACTAATGCTAGATTTCCACAAAGGTACAGTCATATTCATAGAAACGGCGACCAAGAATTAAAAAGAGAACTACCTACGTTATATTTGCGTAAAACCAGCTCCTGTCATCAGTGATTAGGTTATTAAAAATGTCATTCATTGGTGTGGGGTCAATCAAATAAATAAAAAAATTTAACAACTAAAAATATGTTTGAGAATTTACATTAACAGAGTAGATAGAAAAATTTAGACAACAACGAAATCACAAACACCTTGAAAATAAAATTTAATATTTGGTCATTTGACCATGCTTTTCTATAACTTTATTTAACCTATTTGGCAGCGAGTGGATTATATTTGATATTTCATTGGCATCAAGTTTCTCCCAGCATTCTTGAATCTTTTCCCATAATTCATTTTAATTTTGAGGTCTAAACTTTTCCTTATACATTTCTTCAACAATTATGCCCTAGTTTTCGATGGGATTCATATCGGGACTACAAGATAGCCACGGTAGTTCTTCCACATTATAGCTTGAAACCAATTCCTTGCAGAATTGGTGGTATGAACTTGTTGAAATATATGGTTATTTTCAGGATAAACTTTTTCAGTGGATGGGAGCACATAATATTTTCAAAAATGTTAATATAGTTTTCGGCGTTAAACCTGCCTTCTATTCTCCAGCAAATACCTGGTCCATGGATACTTATCCAGCCTTATACGTTAACAGAAAAACTTCCCGATCTGAAAGCAAGGGAGCTGGTGCAACGTTTTTCAAATCTGGTCGATAAACACGAATTTGGCCATTATAAGTGAACCAGAGCGTTTCTTAGTCGGTAAAAATGACCGTGTTCCAAAATTTGGAGCCGCGGTTATGTAATTTAATGAAAGAATTAATCTTGCCTGCCGCTGTTCTACAGTCAGAAACATTTTTTTTGCTGCTGTTCGGTTTTTTAATTCGGCTTATCTGGCCCTTCTACTACACGTAGGCTGTGAACCAAGAAATTCTGTATAAATAACTGTATAACTATAAAAAAGCATTAACCTGTTTATGGTTTGAAACTCTGGAACGACCTGCACCTTCTTTTCTTTTTACTGATTCCTCTTGCTCCCAGCGTTGTTTAATTTTTAATATCGTTTGTTATTTCTGTTGTAGAGCTGCACAGCTTCACGAATTTTCCAACCTTCTTCAACCCTAGCCACTATTTGAATTTGTCAAACACTGTCACGCATGAAATTTAACAATAACATCCAACAGTGACTGGCACCAGCCCGTTTTACACAAATATGACGAAGGTTGTTTTCTTTCTAATAAATTCTTGTACGCCTTTTTTATGAACACATATATTAGAAAATCACTTGGTTGTCCCGGAGATTGCCTGGACTGAAGATCATAGTTGAGTGAACTCTCTTTACTCACCAAAAAAATGGAGTCAAGTTTATTTACTCAGTACTTCCGACACGTTACGGTGATATCATTTTACTATTTTTCCGTTGCATGAAGCTATCTGAGACCCCCTTGCAACCAACTCAGCGCTAACCTTCCCGCAAAAAACATCCAACACAAAAAAATTCAGTAAATTGCTTATTCTATCTCTTTCCGTATGAACCTGAACAACACTGTTTCTATCCCGCTAGCTTCAGCTGGATGAAACGGAACAATTTTATATTTTTAGTTTTTCTATTATTGCTGCTTAGCCACTGACACGATTTCTAAAAACCATACGCTTTTTCCATCCTCGCCGCAGTAGTAATACTGTTTCGAAATTTCATTAAAATCAATTCCGGGTTTCACAATACAGAACCATGTAAAGCAATACTCGTACGCAACATACATCGTCCCTTGGTCCCATTAATAGGCAAGGCAATGTTCGGATGGAGCTAAAAAATGTATTGTGTCGCTAGGACTCTCTTTCACAGGTCAGTTGACAGCTTATTGTGAATACAACATATTTTTGAGTTTTACAACCTCCCACCCTCCAACTGCACCAATTTCACTCCCACCCAAAAAAAGTAAAAAATGATCAAGAACTCCTAAAACGCCTAAAAGCGAAATTTGAGGAATATAAATATAAAAAGTAATATTTAAAAATCGAAAATTTTCACGACTACAATACTTCCTTCACCTGTCGTTGTGGGAAGTAAAAATTAAATGCTATCGCCTTTATGTGTGGAAAGTCCTAAGTCCATCTACTTGACTCCATTCCTTCCTACGAAGGATAGCCGATTCCGACTATAAGGCCTTTCACGGCCTAGTTGTAGGTGATACGTTATATCCCAGAATTTTAGTTTAACAGTATGAAAGTAATAATAACAATAATGTCTTCATTCTCCCAAGAACATAATATTGTAAACATGTCTTATGGTGTATTAAATGAGCACCGAGGGGTAAACCGCTGACCCAAAATTTGTACACCAATGCCCATTTTGGGCATTACTCTGTAATTTTGATGCCTAATGCCCGCATGTACCAGCAATGCACGTGCAATGCCCGCAATGTACCTGCAATGCCCACAATGCACCTGCACTTTTCGTAAATGCCCAACATTTTCGGGCTCAATTACTGAAATGCCCAGTAACTCCTACAATCCTTTATATAAGAGAAGTTCAATTGGGATTTTGACGGGTGTTTTCTTTTTTGTGATAAACGGGATGACCACTTAAGGTTTTATAACAAAACTATGTTTTTTTATTTTTTTGCAATAATTCAAAAGTTATATCAAAATAAAAATTGATTCTTGAATCCAGTACCGAAGACACGCCGATAGCTCCTGAACGCGTGTGACTTCAGAATGTTATCTTTTCTCTGTTCACCAACGACGTCCTAATTCGATACTTTTTACCATTATTTTTTACAGATTCCCAGTTGATCGTGAAAATAGTTACTTATGTAGCTAATGTATATTCGTTGCACAATAGACAATATATCTTTTTGAATGTTTGAAATTAGATTCCAATAATAAAGTATCTGATCAAATATGTTTTGTTGATGCAACGTTATCGGTAGACCGTGGTTGTGCTACGTCTAAGCGCGTCAGCACCTTCTGACCCGACGACAATGTCAGTTTTCAAGCGGTGTTGGTTCGAGCCCAGGTCTTGACAACTTTTTCTAATTTTCTTTTACCAAAAAATGTATTGATATGACTTTTACACATGTTAATTTTTTTTGCTACGATAAACATAGATGTGTTTCTGAATAAAATTTTATTAGACTAGTGCAAAAAGTAAGTACCGGAGGCAGAGGAAAATTCCAAAAATCAGTAGAGATGAAGTTTGTCCGTCAACATCAGTCACCTATTGCTCGGATTGCGATATCAAAACTGAACTTAATCCAGAAAAGTATAATGACCTTACAATTTATCAAAACAAAAAAATAGCTTAGATGAAAACTGTTAGTTACTCGAGTGATAGAATGAAGCAATGCAAGAAGTTTTGTAAAATTTTTTGTATTTCTCTATTCAAGTATACATATACCCCACGACGATTAGGACAAGCAATATATCGGAACTGGGCATTAGTAGCGAATTATAATTTTGAGGGTGTAAATTAGAGCAAATATAGTATCTTTTCTTATTACTGTGTCACCCAATGAGGCATTTGTTTTTGATCACGTGACGTCCGATTCAAAAATTTTAATGGGACACCCTATATATTTGTGACTTTTTGTGTTCCTCCCGATAAAACAATTCCAACAAACTAGCACACTTGGGGTCTAAAGTGATTAATTCAAGAGCTACAGGTACTTATAGGATGGTACCACTACCACTTAAAATAAATGGATCCCCGAGTTATGTATGCCAATTTAATTAAACTTTAATACTTACTGTTTCCTCAAAAATCTTCCATTATGCACCAGCAAATACAAGCACCGCACCTGACTACCTACTGACGATAGACACGACAGGCCACAGTAGGCCAGTAGGGCACAGACAACTAAAAAATGTACAAACATGACCCATTTTTGGTTTGCTTCTGGGGTCAACCGGCGCCTGTCACGAGTAAAATCTGGAGACGCGGAAGGAGCCGAACTGCCGTTCGGTTTAAGCGACATATACTTTTAAGATTTAAATTCTTGCAATGCCCACATAAATGACCGCAATGCCCGTTTAAATGTCTGTATTTCTTAGCAATGCCCAAAAATCTTATGCAATCCACCGTAATGTCCCGCAATGCCCATCACAATCTCCGCAATGCCCGGGTTTTGTACACCACTTTGCCCCAGCGGTTTACCCCTCGATGAGCACACTGGTAGAATCTCAAGGCGGGGTTCACATCTTGGTGCTTATCCACCCAATGTTTGCTCAATTTTTTAATTAACATGATGACTGCAAGCCTTAACCTAACCTGAACTGATACTAGGGGTCACCAAGAGCAGTTTTTATTAAATTTAGGTGCCATCCCCATTCTGGAGGTTGGCAATCATCAAGGCAATTCGAACTTTGGAAACCGCCGCTCTAAAGAGCTGGTTATTGGAGCAATTATACCAATCCCTCAGATTATTCAGCCACGAATCAACGAACCAACTGAGATTAAAAAATGTATAGGATTCGTCAAGAGTGATAGAATATTACGTCCATACACACCTATGTATATGCCTAACATACATATATACAAGTAAACAAAATAAATATATAATATTGTAAAAAACAAACAAGACAGACAGAGAAAAATAACCAAAACAAATAGTCTAAGGCCAAACACCCAAATAAAAATATACTCGATAATGGAATAAAAGCTGTGATGGATAAGATAGCTTTTCACCTCAGTCTTGAAACTGGTTATACTCTTTATATTGCCTGGTAACTTGTTGAAAATTTTTGGACCAAGACTATTTGGTGATCTACTGGCAAGCTTATATTTTGTAAAAGGTTCGTGTATATCAAGTTTCTGTCTTGCACCGAAGGCACGAATATGTTTACTTGACTTATAGTTTTCAGAATACAATTATAATCAAACGTTTTTAATCCGGCTATACTAAGACGTTTAACATGTAACGGAATGCTATTGTGCAAACTATAGATATCCAATTTTAATGTTGTTTCAAAAACTATCGTGGTATTCGTGATACAGTAGTTGAATTTCCAATTACAGTATTGTACCTAGTGTTCCTAGTAATCTGATAAAAGGTGATTTTAGAGCGCTCGAGCTTCACAAAGCTTCATACGTTTCTCGAGCCAGAGCTACGATGATTATCTTAAGAACGCGATCAAATCAGCAATAGTGTGTTTTGTGTTAGTGCTGCAGAGTTGCGGACAGGCGGATAAAGGTAACGCTCTTTTGTTCAATACAATCACCGGCAACCAGTGGTGTACGAAATGTGTCGAGGAAAAGACTATGTCACGCCGTGCATTTAGCAATATGCAGACCACAAGAAGACAATTATTATAAATTTGTTAGATTTCCGTGCACACGTGTACCAAAAGTAAAGACGCAGCTGTTACAGCCCAGTGGATAGCAACTTGCTCAGGCCTATGCTCATTATTGTCGATCTACAGCACAAAATCTACAGTTTCAGCTAAAGCGTCGATTACGGTAGACACAAGGTGTGTTCACTAAGTGTAGAGTCTCCCTGAATTTCCTTGACACGTGATATTCACGTAACAAGAAAAAGTTAAAACACTGTGTGGAGTTTTTAAAGGTACCATAGGGTCTATCATACTATGCTTGCAAAGTATTTTTTTGTACGTCAACCCTTAAAACTCACCACCAATTTTTTTTTAAATAGCACCCCGTATATTTTCCTACATAAGTGGTATCCCTATTTTATTTGAAATCTTGTGGTACCTTTGATTTTATACGCAAACTTATTTTTTGCGTGAAATCATAAGAACAATATAAATAAAGGAAGAACTTGTTTGGGCAAAAACGGATAAAAAGGAAACTAAGTGGGTCTTGAAGGGTACTTGATACATACTTTCGAAAACAAATGTCTTTTTTGTGCTTTCCTTATTACGAAAATATTACGCCTCAAAAAAAATTATTATTTTTTTCAGCTATTCTTATGAAATAAATTGGTTTTGGGTATGAAAGAAATGCAAAGAAAGGCACTACAAGACTTTAAATAAAGCAATGACCTCATTTATGTATTTAAGCATGGTACGATAGACTATTCAGTACCCTTGAAAAAATTACTTAGTTTTCTTTTTAACTGTTCTTCGTACGAGAATATTACGCCTTAAACAAAGCCTTATTTTATTTAACTTATGCTTATGATTTTACGAAAAAAAAATAGGTTTGTGTATAAAATCAAAGGTACTACAAGATTTTAAATAAAATGACAATTTAAAAAAAAATTGGGGTGAGTTAAAAGGATCGAAGTACAAAATAAATGTTTTGTAAGCATGGTATGATAGACCCTAAAGTACTTTCAAAGGTTCCACTCGGTTCTCGTTCAAACTTGTTTTTGTTACGAGAATATCACGCGTCATGGAAATTCAATGACACCCTATATATCATACTTAGTTTTAGACCTATTTCTTGCTGGAGTTTACGACCTCTCATTTAGATAATGAGTGAAAATCTACGGATATATGATACTTTTTAACGTGGCTTGTATGTTCTGCTTGATTGCATAACTTTTTAAGACAAATCCATTTTAAATTACAACTAGAGCATTTCTTTTAAAATTGTACAATTTTGAGACCCTATATCGAAGTTTTGGTTAACTGATCACTTTTTATGAGTGATCATTATGAAACAGAACATTATTTAAGTACCCATAACAAACACTAGAAATCTGATGACAAGAGTTCTCCGAACGGTCTGTTGAAGCTCTGTAATCTCGAGAGATCCATTATGCTTAGTTGCTATTTTTTAGGATTAGGTTAGTAATTAAAGAAAAACTCCTTATTACTCTTTATCCACGAGGGTTTCCACTAACATATAGTCATCATCATGCATTAGAATGTCGAAGTTTTCATCGTATTTAACAACATGGCAAGAGTATCGCTAGATATAACTATATATAACTGAAGACGTTGCCTACAATAATAAAATTGGTGAATCTGTGGAGTGCAGATGTATGCTGTATCCAGTTTTTCATCCTTTTTAATTAAATTTTAATTGCGTGCGTCTGTGTTGTAAAAAATTTTCGTTAAATTTTTTTAGTGGGCAGTGTCTTCAGTATATCTAGCGACACTCTTGCCATGCTTTTGAGCACGAAAACTTCGAAATTCAGGCATTCTGATGCCTGATGGTGACTATATTTCAGTCGAAACATCGCATGGATAAAGAATAATAAGGCGTTTTTGTTTGATTGCTGACCTAATCCTAAAAAATAACAACTAAGTTCACAGCAGGTCAAAATCGTTACACAAATCCATTATGCTTTTAGAGCTTAAATGCAATCTTATTGTCTGTGCTTACCACATTTACAAGTGTATGGTACCAATGGACGATGTTTTCAATGTAAAATCCACAGCTAATAATTATTTCGTGACCTTTTTGAGATAATGGTTATTCCCAAGTTCCAAAACTGATATTTTGCGGGAGTAGGAGTGGAAGACTGCGAGTCCCGTAAAATCACTTTCGGATAGCGCTACCTACAATATTATTTTTTCTTCAGCCGTTTATTAGAGAAAATATTAACAAGTAATAGGGATAGATACTATAAATATTACTTATGAACATTACAGCTGTTCCGAAAATAGAACTTTCGATATGATTTATTACTTTCGGTACGATTTGTGGAAAGCTTCACTTCTTTTGTAACGTTTCTTGAAGTCACATGCTGATTTTGACACTATCTCGCAAAGTGTTTCATACATGATCACCTCTTTTAGTCGATAATAACGAAACAGCATATTTTCTATATCTATATTCTATATTTTATATCAAAAATTCCAAAATCCGACAGTAAAATTTTGTCTTATTAGGGTTTTAATGAAAATGTCTAAGATTCAATTTATCTCGGAAACTATTAGAAATTGGACATGGTGTTATATGGCACTGTACATTAACACAGACAAGTAGGGTCACTCGCCGTGCCGACTTTGATGTGAGTCTCACAAATGCGAGCCGCCTCGAATTCAGAGGGGCTCCCTTCGTGCGATCTCGTTTTCTTACAGGGAATCCGACTGTGCGATATTGTCGACGTCAACGGTCGACGTTCACTTCAGTTATACGGGAGTCAATAGTATAGTATAGATAGAATATAATTTATTATTCAATAAACCATTCAACACAATAACTGCAGACGCAGCTACTGGGGTGGCAAATAGCTCAAGGAGTATTATAGATCATTATGTTAAGTAACAGTAATAGTCTGATCATTCATAATTTGTTGTCAATAACTTTAGGTGTACACATGAAAGCACTTGCGACAAAATATAAAAAAGAAGTAAACAGACGTATAAGATACGTGAAAATAACGACTGGATAAATCAAGAAAATCTCGAAATGATTAAAAACCGAGACAAAATTTATACACAAAAAGTTAAAGAACCGGAAAACACGAATTTGGAAAATGAATTTAAAAAACTTAAGAATCAAGTCAATAATAAAATTAAAATATTGAAAACAGATATTTTAAAAATAAATGAGAATAAGTAGGCACAAATATAAAAAAACAATTGGGCCATATACAGATCATTTCGCCGGCATTTTTTTGTGAAATACGCGCAAAATGCTCAATAACACACAAACACTACTTATTTAGGCACCCCGGTAGATACGACCGATTGTATCCCGTGCACCCCGTGTCGCGTATTAGGTGGACTGTCTCTGTAAATCACACTGTTAGCGTTCAACTGCTACTCGAGATCGCCGGGCGCCAGAATCCGCCAGCTTGCGTAGTATCCGAGAGCGCAGCTGGAAAGACCACATTGGGGGCGGAGCTTAGAGTAACCCTACTTGTCTTTGTTAATATACGGTGTATATGGTCAATGTTATAGCTTACCACATCTACTATCACTTCCCCAAATTGATGTATCGAATTACCAATCACCCTGTACATCCAATTCTTTGTACCGACAAGGGAAACTTATCGTAGCGCTACTGATTACGACTGTAGAAATTGGTCGAGCAAGATATCGCTGTTTCGAAGGGTGTTGCAGACATTGCAGTATTATTTATATGCCATTGTCTGGCTAAAGCGTTCCGAACACAGAGAACACAAAAACAGCTGTGTTACCTTTTTATTTTTCTGAAAGACTGGCGTAGAAGCGAGATAACGAGGGAGCACGAAACATTGCACTTTGAATGTCCTAGAGGCATGCAAAACTGACGCAGCCATTGAATGTTTTTTTTTGCCATTAGAACTAACACTACATATGTTCGCAAGTACAGTGAGAATGATGTAATTTAGTAAACGTTTGAAATAAGCAGCAAAATGTACACAATCATAGGCCTGGTGGTCTAGCATACTAGTATCATGATTTTTGTTTGTTATTGCTTTTGATAGATCATCTCATAAAAAGCTTGGCATTTTCACTGATTTTTTAAGCCTGGAATAGAGAAAAATAAGGAAAACATTTGAATTTTTCTAGTCGCGTGACGTCATGGGACTATTATAGGAGAACAGCCAAAAGGAAGACGGGTATGTGTGCCATGTTGCCGTTGCAACATGAGTACCCAATACAAAAAGGTATTTCCGATGAACGATCACCACTTTTATTCAAAACCTGCGACAATTGTTTCGACACACATTGTCTTTATCAAACAATGATTTTAAACTTAAATTACTACGCTATTTATACAAGATATGGGTACACATTAATGGGGTAACTATTATTGGTAATCATTATTTGTTCTCTGAAAACCATCGGACAGATTTAGTAATGGTGAATTATTTAAATCTCTTTGGTCATTAAGGAGGTTACCTGAGAATTTGAGCTTGTTCATTTTTAATGCTTCTAAAAAATTTAATTTGGGTCCTTTCTGTTCTATGTGTAATATTTTAAAGTCTTCGTTGAAATGATAGTTTTCGGAGATCAAATGATTGGCATAATTAGAATTTACAGAGTTCGTTTATAAATGACTTTTATGTTCGTTAATGCGGTTTTTGAATGCTCTTCCACTTTGTCCAATATAAACTTTAGGGCAATCCACACATTCTAATTTGTAGACACCAGACTTTTCGTTTTTAGTTGATTTCATTTTATTGTTTTTAATTAAATTGCCTAGTGCCTCTTTGCATCTGAAGGATATATTGCGGTCTAATTTCTTGAGTTTAAGTGCAACGTTTTCTGATAACTGTCCTATGTATGTAATTGAGTTATATGTGTTATTCGATCGATTGTCGGTAATCTGAAGGTATACTAGGTTAACTGCTTTTTTGTATTGCCGCTAAGGCACTATTTTGACATAATATGATTCTGTTCATTGTTTTGAGATACGGTATTTAATATTTTATAGGTGTGACTGGTGAACATAAGAATGGATAAGCTTTTTGAGAACCAAACTAGTTCTAATATTGATTTGTACGCTTGACAAATGAGTATATTGGTGATTGATGATGATGCTAAGGTTAAAACTGTACCGTCTGAATAAGTGAAAGCAGATAAATAACAGTTTTTATTAATGCTATGCGACTGTAACGCAAGGGTGAAAATCATGGACTTCTGTGAAAAAACACAGTACAAAAAATAAAACGGAAGTTCCGTCTCTTTCTAGGTTGGAATTAAATCCGCGCTTGCCAGAACGCATCAATAACTCTGTTTCAGAGACAATTTTAAGGTCAGGCAGTGTCTGTCTCTATTAGAGTGAGGACGGCACTATTAGTGGATGGCACTGTTGCAATAACTCCCTAATACCGCGATTTGAAAGTTGACGAGGCAACAATGCAGTGTTGATGTATGGCCCGCATCGCACCGATTGGCTCATTGTTTCCAAACCCATGATACTAGTCCATTATACGTAACTAACTCCTCCAATATTTTCATAAATATAGAAACGTGGAATGTAGAATGTCAAAATAATAGAATAGAATAATTAAAGATACAATAAAATTCCAGCGTAACACCCTGTACCACAAAATTTGTTTTACGAGGGTGATACGAAAAGAACTCTGATACACTCGAATAGTCAGGAATTGAAAAGACCACTTACTTAGTGAAAAGACGACAGGAAAGATCTGCTGGACAAGAGGTGACGGAAACAGTCAGAGACGGGCCTGTATTTTGAAAACGCTCATGAGTAACTTCCACATTCAACCGCTACATTACATGCACAAAATTACTGTTATGTTAGTCTGCTCTGATACTGATATTATCTCCCAATCAATGCTGAGAGGCCCAGGATGCTTTCGAACTACATCAAAGGCTTCGAACATAGCTTGAAGATGATCTCAGTATTTTCTAAGACATAAGGCGCAATCCCTCAGTACCGCCACTTTGGTACTCGTCCGTTATATGTGCACACCAAAGGAGAGCGCAAACCCAAAGGTGCCACACGGACAGCAAAAAGTGTGTCTTGGCTACACAACTGACCACACTCGCCACATCGATTTACGACGCCTTACCTACGAATGTGACTCGCAACTCATATGTGCTTAGCGATAGATCTATCTAGGTACGCACCTCTATAAATAAGTGAAGACTTTGACCTGAGAACATGCCCTACAACTGACACAGGTAGAAATAGTGCGATCCACCTCCCATATCAAAGAGAACGGTAGCTTCCTACCGCATGGAAGACCTCCAAGATATGAATCCATGACTGTAATGGGCGGACAGCATCCTACCCTCACGAATTGTCAAATATATCTTGTTCCCAGGCCGGACAAGTACGCCAGCTAGTGATTACTGCGGACATGATGAGGTGTTTATATTACTAACTACCTTCACCGTGCTCCTCAGGAATCGTCTGATTGTACCCAACTGTTTCAACTTTATCCCAGGTCCCATTAGGGAGTTGAGACAATACCCCAGGTCCTATTAGGGGGTCCTTAATTCATTAATTGAGCTGGAGCCAGACAGGTACGCTAATGCCAATGATTACTGCAGAGACGATGAGGTGTGTTTCATCGTGCTCCCCAGCAATCCCATGATCAAACCTAACTGTTACTAAGTCCCAGGTCATATTAGGGACTTAAACAGTACCCCAGGTCCCATTAGGGGGTCCTCCAAGTCAATTAAAGTAGTGGGCTGGAGTTAGACAGGTACGCTACTGACACTGATTACATCGGAGAGGGTGAGGTACCCTGCTCCCAATAATCTCACAATCATACCTAACTGTTTCAACTTTATCCCAGGTCCCATTAGGGAGTTGAGACAGTTCCCCAGGTCCCATTAGGGGGTCCTCCGCAGAGATTCTATGTCAGCTACCTTGTATCTCAATATTTCAGTCAGTAATGGCTTCAACGCAATGGTTAAAATATGCATGCAATGATATACGAACAAATGCAGAAATATACTCAACGAACAACTCACCAAATTGCAACCACAAGTAAAACTCACTGAACCACGCGTCACGAGGATTAGACGGACACTGTTTACTTTTTTTTCATATTTTTCTCACAGGCAATAGACATAGGGCTCTTAAATCAAGACCCTCCACAAACTCTCGGTCCTATCTTTTATTAAGTGCCATAACAATAAATACATGGCCAAACCCTCGTAAACATAGGCGGGTACTTACAGGGTGCGTGGTATGCAAAATCATGGTTAGAATAACGTATGCTTACATAAGTCTTTAGAAAAAAGTTGGCATCTCAGATTTTACCAGCTAACTATTTTATTCAATTGACTTCGCTTAGCATAATCTCTGTTATTGATATTACAGGTGTTAGTCTGCCTTCTAGTGGGCGCTGTCGTCGCATCAGAGAAGGCCGAGAAAGGCGCCAAGGACAAGAAGGTAGAGAAGCGGGGCCTGCTTGGCTTGGGCTATGCTGGTCACGGTTTTGGACTGGGAGGTCATGGATTGGGAGGTCATGGACTGGGAGGCATCGGTGGAGCTGGCCTCGGTCTAGGAGGTAATCATACGTCTCTATTCCACCATTTTATATCAATTTTCTGGTGAATGTTATCTATTTTTCGAAGGGTAGCACGCATTTAGCAAAGTCTAGATTTTCCAAACCTCATTTTATGGAATCACAGTTATCCAAGTTGTCAACTGCATGATAAGATATTGGGTGATCAACTTATACTCCGAAGTTTGATACCTCCGTTATTATGAGAGATACAAAAAAACTTGAGGTAAAGTCAAAATCTACACCATACGCCAAAGCTGTATTTGTTCAAATGGAACACGAATTTGAATTGTGCTCATTCTCCCTACTCCACAGATATATATAGGGTTTTGTTGGATTATATACGGTATTTTCAGAGATATGGCCACTTTTGTGTGAAAATCTGAATGAATTAATCACCCTGTATCTTATAAGATTAATTACTGGAGGCTTGATTCTCAGTGCTAAAATAATGTCCTTGTTCCAATCATCTCCCTCTTGCGGAGTAAGCAAGCACCTTTCATCCCAATGTCCTTGTTGTCTAGCTTTGTTTAGAATTATCAATTTTCTGCTTCCAAATTTATAAGCATTCCCTATACCTAAATGTAACAGTTATGGAGCTACTTAGATGGGAAGTCGTAAAACAATATTTCTGCCAAATTCTGGTTTTTGTTCGAGTTGGCCATGGATGCTATGCTTGTGATATCTGATAAATAATTATTGAAATCAATATTTTAGTTTTGATTTTCAATTGGCTGACAGCTGACAATTAACAGAATGAAGAGCACATGTCAATTATAAAAATTATCTGAAAATAATACTACAGAACCTTTAACAAGGCTATATTATTTATTACAAGAAGGTTTATGTGTAAACGTATCAAAAACGAGAAAATAGATTTTGGCTAAGCATACAAAAGTGATTGACCCTTGTCTTATAAACCGAAGGTTTTTGTAGCGGAGGCTACAAATGTTTGATTGATTTCCTGTTAGTCTTTTCATTCCCGTCCTTCCATCCTTGACTCAGTTCATTTCTAAAGCTGGCGCCATATATGCGGATATTTGCCGAATATCAATATTCGCCGTTTTTTCAACCTTGCTCGCCGAATAGCGAGCACGTATCGTCCTTTAGCTGAATAGCATATAATCGGGGTTCATTGCTCGCTGAATACCGCATATGTGGCGCCGGCGTTATTAGCCGAATAGCAAATAATCGGGGTTCGTTGCTCGTCGAATACCGCATATGTGGTGCCGGCTTAAGGAACAGTATAATAAACACGCTATCCATGGCCAACTCTGAGAAGCTTTCAGTATTTGGCAAAAATGTAGTATTATATAGGAATCGTTTTACTACTTCAAATCGAAATAGCTCCATAACTGTTACTTTTAGGCATGGGGAATGGTTAATTAGAGTGGAAGTATTTTGGTTTACCCTGCATAAAATATCGAAGATAGCTAAATATCGATAACGTTAGACAAAACTAAACAACCACGAAATTCTGGCACTGAGAATCAAGCTTCCAGCTATTGATTTTTTAAGATACACGGTGAGAAATTCGTTAAGATTTTCTCATAAAAGTGGTTGTATCTCTGGAATTACCCTGCATAACCTGATGAAGCCCTATATTTTCGGCATACGGGAGTCGAGCACAATTCGAATCTAGGACAAAATGTAGGGTGTTCCATTTCAAAAACACAACTTTTGTATGCTGACTTTATCAATAACCGTGTATATTATAAAATAACTTCAACTTTTTTTTGAAAGTCTTTTCTTGTATCTGCCATAATAACGGAGGCTTCAAACTTCGGAGTATAAATTGATCACGCTGTATATTTGTAGCAAGGAGGCTCTAATAATAATTATTTATGATTAACTCAATCCTTACTTTATGAATATTTATTCATAAATGAAAGAAAAGAATATGTCTAAGGATTTTAAATCTAATGGATCCTCCAAATGTTTAATTTACGAGTATATACAAATCCCTCTACGCACCGGTTCGTATAATAATATTTAGGTCATTTCACGTAAGGCTACGGTCGGGGTGCATCCAAAGACGGTCACAGTTGCGCCGTTGCGCCGTCCAGCACTGACTCGCATGACTGTGACCGTTAGTGTGACCACTCTAAATTTTAGTAATTTGTTTCTTGTTAGTACTAAAAATGTACTAAGAAGGTTATTCTTTACCTTTTAGGCTTTTTCAACTTTACTTGGTTAATATATATCCACAGAACATATCTTTAAAGCCGCGGTCCCAAATTACGGCCCTATTACCGTCCCAGAACTGTTTTCATCATGCCCCGCCCATTTTGTGATTCTAAAATCGATGACTGGTTGGTACGCTGGCAGACCAACCAATCACCGTTTTTAGAACTTTAAAATGGGCGGGGCATTATGAAAACGGTTCTAGGACGGTAATAGAACCGTAATTTGGAACAACAGCCCTAGTGTCTCAAAACGATAAAATACAAAACCATGGCCGACTCTACTGACTAGTGTAGTGTCAGCCATGACAAAACATATGCGGTTAGCAAATGTCACTGACAGACGCTTACACAGAACAAACATTATTTACGGAACAGAAACACCGTGCGGTCCTGCGGTCTTCATTTCTTCAATGCAAACTCTATTTCTGTTTTGTGCTCTATTTTATGGGCTCTGGGTGCTTCACAGCTTTGCCACAGCTCCATATTTTGGGGTAATATACCAAATTACCAAATTATACCAAGAACTGAAAATGTATTAAAATTATACTACATGCCCTATGCACTCCCTTAATTATACCAAAGATGGTCACACTGGTGACCGTATGCATTAGATTTGCCGGATTTGTTTTTTCCATCGTTGTCGGCCGCATACGCCAGTATAAAAAATCGGTCGAAGACGGATGCACCCTGACCGTAGCCTATGAAGTGACGTCCCACACTTGATGATGTACCCGCGCAAATAGTTTGGCGGATAACATTGCTTACAGTCAGAGGCGTAACAATTGTTTCTTCAATTCGAATTTCGGGGACATTGGACTTTCGTAAATCGTAAAACGACACAAAGTAAAAGGCCCACAAGATAACTCGCACACAAACCATTAAGGTCCGGTCAAACAGAGGGCGTTCTAGAATGCGGCGTTCCGGCGTTCTCTAACGCCGCGTTACAGCATTCCGTGTTTGTACCAAAAATGCCTGTTTGACGGTTTGAACAACAGGCTTACGCCAATTTTTGTCAAGATGTCTAGTGATTCAAACAGAGATGATCTCAAGGCCCGGTCAAGCAGAGGGCGTTCTAGAACACAGCGTTCTCTAACAATACAACGGAACGCTGTAACGCGGCTTACCAAACGATGTTCTACAAATCAATCTAACCCACGTAATACAGCCGACCAGCTGGTTATGCGTACACAGCGCACCTATGTAACTATGACGTCACTGTTGTCTTCTCACGTGAAATGACCTGTACTTGTCGAAACCTGAACGTCATATGTACTAAGAAAACCTATCTCGAAATTCTAATTTCGCTATTTGAAATACTTTCCGAGTATTTTAAGTACTTTTGTGTATTGGAATTACTTCACTCTGGTATTTCAAGTAATAATGTCAGGTATTTGGAAGTACTTTTTACTATTTTCAAGTGACAAGTTCAAATACTTTAGACAGAGTGTTTGAAAAATCAACTACAAATACCGAAAATATAAGTTACTTGAAATACTGTACTTCAAATAATAGGAAGTAATTCAAATACATTTTCCAAGTATTTCACTTGAAGTATTGACAGGTCTGTATTATGTATTGAATGGTCATTATAGCTACACTATAATTTCAAGTATTGTAACGTGATTTCTTTGTTGTTATTAGGTGGTGTAATTGGTGATGGTGGTTTGGCAGTAGCGGGTGGTCCAGTGGCTGTAGCAGCCGCACCCGCTGTCGAGTTGAGCAGACATACACACACTCACACTACTATCACCAGGAACATCGGAATACCAGTACCACAGCCAGTCGCAGTACCTGTGGACAGGCCTGTAGCAGTTCCCGTCTCAGTTAAAGGTATTACATGCCTCAAAATTAGCAGAATATTTCAAAATAATTTTGTAACCACCCTGGCTCACCTGAAGGGCAGACCAGGGGGCGCAACCAACTAACCTATAGCGGTAGAACAATGAGATGTGTGACAAAAGGGCATGAGTTCCACCCTATGCATACACAAGTGAGATAAATTTAATGAACAGTTACTAAATTGTAGAGGGAGAGGTCAATGAAAATTCCTGAATAATATTAATATAAACATTTCATGAAATTGCTAAGGTAAATATGAAGATTGAAGAATGTAACTTAAATGCAGAATAAAATATATATGTCGTAGCCTTATTGTAAAATTAGTCATATTATTATACGCCTAGGCTTTTTCAATACGACTAGATGTATTGCAATATCACTAAAATAATCGAGGAACTCACAATTTGACTGACAATTTAAGGCGTATTAGAATACACCTGTTGCTTATTAGGCTTATTGTCAAATTTCAATAGCGCGATTGGTTATACTCGTCGTATTATAATACGATTGACGACTTGTCAGGCTAGTTATATGTTATTGTGATTGTGATTTACTGTTCAGTTTCTCTGTGCAATATTAGCGCAAATTATTGCATTGAAAATGAGTGATGACTCGCTAGGTGTATTTGTCCACAAGGACAAGTATTATGAAGAACTTGAAAAGTTTTACAAAGGTGAGAAGTTGTAATAGCCATACCATACCATAATCTTAAAATTTTAAAAGTTTTAATAGGGAGTTTTAGCTGTGCTGGCAAATTGGGCGGCGTAAGAGTGGATCATGTTCTAATAAATAACCCAAATCTATAATTATTTATTTTTTTGCCCTATGAGTGATTTTCATAATTTGCCTGGCACACTGCAAGTCGTATTATAATAAGACGTATTTTATACAGTCAAATTCTAAGAACAACCCCGTACAGATTCTTCTGAACAATGAAACTAAGAAGCGTCAGACGCATTATAACACGTCTTAGGTAATCAGTCATATTGTCAGATTTTCCTTTACTTTTTTAGTTTTACATTACGCCTAGTCATATTGAAATAGCCTAGGTGTATTATAATAAGACTGATATTATGAAAAGCCTGCGACGTATACAAAAACGGATAATAGTGGAGTGTATAAGGTTAAAGAAATGCGTAATAGGGAAGCTGTTATTTTATTGCTGTTAGGATTAAGATATAAAAACCTGCTAAATGACATCTGCACTGTGTTCAAGAGCCGGCGACCCACACACAGGCCCACCAAACCCTTGATGTAAGGGCGGGCACGCAGCTCCCGCAGTCATCAAGGCCACCACGTTACCAGCAGTCGGCGAACCATATGGCAGAGCCCCAACGGTCTCCTCAGGGGCCACCATGATAGGCGTCAGCCCTCAGGAGACAGCCAGACTTGACATAGTGCTCTATTAGAGTTCAACCCCAACTATTATAATCATACAGAGCGAAAGCCAAAAAGAAATAGTTCCCATATTTAGAGACAAATAAAGTGTCTTAGCTACTTTACAAAATAATTCCTCAAGAGTGACATAACAGTAGTAAAATTTCTTTCTAAAAAAACGAATGAACTGACAAACTTAAATTTGATGACCCATATATATGATACGTAGACAGAACTAATGAAATGGTTAAGAATATTCCCAGTCACAAATGTTAACCATTGATACAGAATTATAGTAGAGTATAGTAGAGTAGGGAGAAATAAAATATAATGTGTAATGTAAACTTAAAAATGAAGTTGATAAATCTAGTAGAAAAATCTGACAAGATATCTCACGATCGCCTAAAAATACACAGATTAAACTTACCATTGGATGGCTACTGTCGGCTTTTTTATTTACCACTCAATTTTTCATGGTGGAAAATCCGCCATCACCAATACTTTTAATTTTCCACGAAAGATGATAGATGAAAAAGTAAAATGACATGCAACACTGTATTGCCAAGCATAAAAAAAGTGTTGCCAACCCCAAAGAAATAAGGAAAAGGGAAAATAAATGTTAGACAACCACAAAATTATTCTAGAATTAAGAATCAAACTTCCAGTTATTGATTTTTTAAGATACAGGGTGATGAATTCATTGAGAGTGCCACAGAAAAATAGCCATATCTCTCAAATTACCATGTACAACCTGATAAAACCCTATATTTTCGCAATATTGAAAGCGAGCATAACTCAAGTTTGAAAAACACAACTTTGATATGTTGCAGCTTTATCAATAACGCTGTATATTATAAAATCATTGAAAATGTAGACCTTAGCTTTACCTACAGCTTTTCGAAATTCGGAGTATAAATTGATCACCCTGTATGTATTGTATATGAATATGATGATAACTGCTCCTGTTTTCTAATCGTTCTTCCAATCACAGTTCCAGTACCAGTGGACAGACCCTACCCAGTAGTAAAACCAGTGCCCTACCCAGTGACTGTTGAGAAGACCGTAGCTGTACCCGTAGACAGACCTGTTGGTGTCCCAGTACCTCACCCAGTACCTTACCCTGTAGATAGGCCTGTTGGTAAGTATTTTTTTATATAACAAAGCAGAGCGCGTAGGCAGAGCCTAAATACCAGAGTACCGCGGCTGCCGTGAAAGGGTTATGTTAGGGGATGTTTGTTAACGCGGGTTGTGAATGGGCCAATACCCGCAGGCCCAATAAATACATCTTCTGGCGGTCCATTCCAAGCCTTGGACACCCTGGGAATGTTGTACCGCTCGGTTCTTGATGTATGAAGAACGACCGCCTTAACATGAGATGCATCAGCGGTCGCGCGGGTGCATCTGATGAGCATGAGCGGCGAAATGATAGAGGATAGCTCAGAGGAGCAGATTCCGTTTGAATATCGGTAGAAGAGTGAGAGATCACCAACAACACGCCGGTGAGAAAGTGGCTGGAGGTGGCGCGTTAAGGCCGCCAATTAGTCGAAGTGCCCTTCTCTGGACGGCATCTAGTATAGACAGGGTAGTAGGGGCAACAGCTTCCCAGACATGTGAGCAATTCTCCAGGCCAGGTCTTATCTGGGCTTTTTATAGCGTGAGGAGGTTACATGGTGAGAAGTACTTTCTGGCTCTAAATAGGTAGGTACCCAAGCTTTTTACCAGCAGCTGTTGCAATTGACGCCACGTGTTCGTGCTAGACCAGATATTCTGTAATGTTGACTCCTAACAGCTTGAATGAGTGATTCCTTGGCACAGCCTGGTTGTTCATTAGAACCGGGTGTTGGCTTGGGCACTTCTTGTTTGATAGCTTACAATACTGGGTCTTGGAAGCATTAAATTCTACCATATTGTTGAGCCCCAAGCGACAATGGTATCGAGATCCTTTGAGAGTGAACCTGCCACTGCCAGTCTTTTGCGTTCCAGCTCGACCACTGGGATCGGTCTATTGCTCGTGATCCTTGTATCCAGCGTACTGTCATCCGAAAAACTGTGGATTGGGTTTGTAGTGCTAGAGAGTAGACCATTGATCCAATCCAGTGGCTGAATGGCTTTTTCAGCGACCGATCTCTGTTTGTTGTAGTCGAAGGCTGTTTATTAGACGTATTTTCAATAAACGCCGGTGTTCCTCAGTGATCTGTCCTATCTCCTACACTGATTTTCCTGTACATCAACGAGCTGCTGGGAAAATATCCAATCCAATCTACGACACAGCAGGCCAGGAGACGGTACGTCGGTGACAGCAGCATACTTCACAGATCAACGCAGATGTCAAAATAATTGTCGAGTGGGGATTAGTAAATAAACTCAGGCAACAATACTTCCAAAGAAGTCCACGTTGCCTTACCAGCTGCGGAAATGGAGGATCACCCCATAGTCGAGTCACCTTCCATCAAGCTGTTGGGGATCAACATCAACAATAACATGCTCTGGCACGACCACCTCGTCAGTATTGCTAGAATGGCATCCCAGAAGCTTGGAGTTCTGTTCCGCTGTAGGAAGCTGTATACACCAGACTAACTACTGCTGCTCTATAAGGCACAGATCCGACCATCGCTGGAGTATTGCTATCATGTGTGGGGATGCGCTCCGAAGCACTCTCTAAAGCTTCTGGACGCTATCTAGAAGAGAGCAATTAGACTAATGGATCCGACTAATCTGACAAAGGACCTCCACAACCTGGAACATCGAAGAAGGGTGGCTGACCTGCCTCTGTTTTACAGATTTTATCACGGAAGATGCTCTACGAGCTTATTCTTACCAGGTCGAGGTCCCTACTCCCCGAACCAGTCTTCTCCAAAATTCCTCCTCTTGGAGAGCTTCTACGCTGTGGATTGAGCTGCCGGGTAATTTTTTCCCGACCGCTACAACCTGCAGCGTTTCAAAGACCGACACTTATCCTCTCGCAGCGCTTCTACAGCGGGAGGATGATAATAAAATAAATCACAGTTGTACAAGTGCGCTTTTGCATGTGACGAATTAGATTTTACAACTTCATTCACTATAACATTACTGATGATGATAGTTGTTCTTTTCCAAATAAATCTATACATGGACCATACTAACATGCTAAGAGCCAAACTCATCATCATAGTCACAATGTCTTAACACTCTTAACAGACATGTTGTGAGCTCGTAAAATGTATTTACTCATTTTACGAGTTTCTCTTGGGATATCCTTTAGATCTTTAATGCATTAGTTTCCCATTTGCTTTCTCCATCTTCATGCCGTTGACCAGATGGTATCTACTGTTTCATCCGCCTTTAAGGGCAATTTCTCACTTCAAGGACAAGAAGGTATCCTCACTCTTCTCAACTCGTCTACCCAAAGCTGTTGGTTGAGAAGAGGTTACTGCTTATACCGACATTAGTTCGGTTCCTTTTAGTCGCCTTTTACGACACGCAGGATATACGATGGGAGATACTCTAACCCGCCCCCACACGGGAGAAGAGCCAAACTACATGAGCAGAAATTCCGCAGCGTATTTCACGCAGCGGTTTGCACGTCGTCATCAGCATCGTGCCATCAAACGAGCGCAACTAGACGAACGGGAAATCCTTCGCGTTGTTTCTTTCCGTCGGCGGTGAGCGTGTAGAACGCTCTCAACTGCGTTAGAACCAAACTACACGAGCGAACTTTCCGCGGCGTATTTCACGCAGTAAACAGAAAGCGTGTTTTCCGTTGAGTAGGTACATTCAGTTACAAAACGGACAGCAATGTGTTAGGTTGTGCTGCTGTTCTTACATAACCATGTCCATTTCTTCCCACATTTTTGCCTTAACATACCTATCGCTAGAGTTTTTACATTGTAAATTGCGGGTCGTTTTTCAATTTCACCAATAAAAACTTCCGTGTCAAACATTTTTCTTCAATTGTACCGTCAACCTATCCGTCGCGCGCCGTTACCTCGTCTAGTTTACTGCGTACTGAACAACAGGAAAAAACGTTGTGGCGGCGACGTCCTTAACGCAGCCGAGAGCGTTATTGTATACGCTCACTGCCGGCGGAAAGAAACAGAATGCGACAGAGTTTCCGTTCGTGTAGTTGCGCTGGTTTGATGGCACGGTTCTTATTACGACGTGCAAACCGCCGCGTGAAATACGCCGCGGAAAATCCGCTGGTCTAGTTTAATTCTTAGGATCGTCGCCACCACAACGTAATGTGTTGTTCAGTACGTAGTAAGGGCCTGGCCACATTTTTTTTTATGGTCGGCCTCCCGCAAAGGCTTAAAGCCTATGGCGCTGTAGAAGCGCTGCGAGAGGTTAAGTATCGGTTCACGTTAGATTAGAAACGCTGCAGGTTGTAGCCGTCGGGAAACAAATTCCCCGGCAGCTGATTCCACAGCGTCGAAGTTCTCCAAAAGAAGAAATGGTGGAGGAGACTAGTTCGGGGGTAAGGACCTCGACCTGGTCAGGATGAGCATGCAGAGCTTCTCTAGGTTTTCCTGGTTCGGACGGCCTGAGGTGTTATTATCTGAGAAAGCTCAATCGAACATCTTCCGTGATAGACTCTGTAAAACAGGGATAGGTCAGCCACCCTCCTTCGATGTTCCAGGCTGTGGAGGTCCTTTGTGAGGTTTGGCGTATCGATTAGTCTAATCGCTCTTTTCTGGATAGTGTCCAGAAGCTTTAGAGAGTGCTTCGGAGTGCATCCCCACACATGGGAGCAATACTCCAGCGATGGTCGGATCTGTGCCTTGTACAACAGCAGCAGTTGCTCTGGTGTATACAATTTCCTACAGCGGAACAAAACTCCAAGCTTCTGGGATGCCGTTTTAGCAATACTGACGACGTGGTCGTGCCAGGACATGTTACTGTTGATGTTTATTCCCAAAAGCTTGACAGAAGGTGATTCGACTATGGGTGACCCTCCATTTCCACGGTTGGTAAGCCATCGTGAGACTTCTTTGTAAGTATTGTTGCCTGAGTTTTTTGTACGTTGAACTGTACTTTATTTGCTAATCCCCACTCGACAATTGTTCTGATATCAGCGTTGATCTGTGAGGCATGCTGCTGTCGCTGATGTACCGTCTCCTGGGATGATAGTGGCTTGCCTGTTTCCATGCACGACACTAATGTACTGTTGTCATCTGCGAAGCTGTAGATCGGATTGGATGTTATTTCCAGCAGCTCGTTGATGTACAGCAGAAACAGTGTAGGGGATAGGACAAATCCCTGAGGGACACCGGCGTTTATTGAAAATACGTCTGATGGACAGCCCTCGACTACAACAAACAAGTCCGTCATGCCATACTCTGTCGAAAGCTTTCGATATATCAAGTGCAACAACACGGGATTCGCCATGATTGTCTATTGCTCTGTTCCACAAGTGAGTGACGTAGGCAAGGAGGTCACCTGTAGATCTGTCCTTACGGAAGCCATACTGGCGATCATTTATGATGTTATTATTGTCCAGGTATTTCAGGAGCTGTGTGTTGATGACAGTCTCCATAACCTTAGACATGATACTGAGAAGAGCCACAGGTCTATAATTTGTGGGATCAGTTTTTTTGCCTTTCTTAGAGATGGGTTGTACGCAGCCAATCTTCCACGAAGCGGGAAACACGCCTCGTTGGTACGAGAGTTTGAAAAGCTTGCAAAGAATAGGTGCAAGCTCAGCGGCACAGCGTTTAAGGACAATGGCTGGAATTTGGTCAGGACCAGTAGCTTTATTGGTGTTCAGTTTTTGGAGGATGCTTTTTACATCTCGATGTTGAAATTTGACCTCTGCCATTCTCGAGTTCACGCTTATGGTGGTGGTCGGAGTACTTCCTTAAAAGTCTACAGTAGAATTGGCTGCGAAGAGCTTCCCCAAGATGTCTGCTTTTTCTTTAGGAGCAGGATTTGTTCTCTCTGGTCGAGGGTGGTATTGACGAATAGGAAAAGTTCTGACTAACAGCCTTAGCTACAGACCAGAATGTTCTGGACGAACTAGGACATGAGAGGAGCTTGTTCTTAATTTTTTTATTGTGTTCCTCCTTGCTGCTCCACGTCATCACGTCGTCAACGTCGCCACGACGTGCTACTGACGGTATGGCAACGTCGCCGTGGAACGCCACGTCTAACGTCGTCGCCGACGTGTGGCTAGTTCTTAAGGTACGTGAATAATGCCAGTCTCGTTCTAGATATGGACCGCACAATACGTACTATGCTTCTGCTATTGTTAAAAAGACGGGGAGGGAGGTTGAAGAAAAATATGTGAAAAGACAATACTGGGGTATTTTTGTCCTTGAAATCATCTTTTGTCTTGTCCCAAAGCACTGGACGTTATTCAACAAGCAAAATCAATAGAACGCAATCTACATAGAACTAGCCACACGTCGGCGACGACGTTAGACGTGGCTACGGCAACGTTGCCGTACAGGCTATAGCACGTCGTGGCAACGGTACCCTGCTGCGACACCGCATCTTTCCACGTTGACGACGTCGTGACGTGGAGATGTGGCCAGGCCCTAAGCTAGACGAGGTGACGACGAGACAGGTTCGTACTGAATGTACCTACTCAACGGAAAAAGCGCTTTCTGTTTGCTGCCAATTCCAACAGGAATCCCGCCGTAGTTTGGCTCTAATAAATGGAAACCAGCATAAGGAAGTTTGTACACGGGGAAGTTTGCAGCGAATGCTAAGCTGTGGATAAAGTTACATTGACTATAATGTATTGTGTTCCGCAACTCTGGCAGTGTAAACTTTGTAACTTACGTTGTTTCGAATCACCGTGCCATTTTGTCTGCCAACTACCCATAAATATTCTAGTAGATTTGTTTTCAACTTTCAATATTATGCCATTACGCCAATAAGAACATATCTGAATAACGCCAACTATACACAGTTATGTCAGTGCCACATCAAGTGTTCGAAGTATAACCATGATTCTATCAAGGAAATAGTTATATAGGTATGAAGTGCAAAATATCAATACTTTGATACAATTATAAATGAAGAGAATGATCAAACTGCAAAAATAAGTAGATGCATAGAAATAGCAAGAACAGCTTATACGAAGAAGAGGTCACTCTATATATAATCCTTGATTTAAACGTGAGACTTCGTACCGTACGTTGCTATCTATTCTCTCTTATTGTATGGAGTTGAAGCCTGGACCCTCAAAAAGGAAAACATAAGAAATCTCCATACCTTTGAGATGTGGCTATATAAACGCATGCTCCGTATTCCGTGAATGGACAAAGTTACCAACCATGAAGTGCTGCTGTGAGTATAAAAAGATCCAGAATTGGTCTTTAACATTCAAGAAAGAAAACTCGAGTACTTGGGACATGTGATGAGGGGAAGTAGGTATGAAATCTTGAGACTGATATTGCAAGGAAAAATTGAGGGAAAAAATCGGTTGATAGACGACGCATATCATGGTTAAAGAATCTCCGGGTCTGGTTCAATTGTAGTTTAATAGACCTGTTCAGAGCAGCTACGTCAAAAATTAGAAACGCCTTGATGATTGCCAACCTCTCCCTAAGAAGAAGAAGCTATGAAGTACATATAGCAGCAGAGAGAGAGGGAGAGAGAGAGAGAGAGAAAGAGAGAGAGAAAAGCAGTTAGTTTGCAAACTACAAAGTTTGGCTCCACCAAACGTAATTATATCCACAAGGAATATTTCATTTCCTCATACTTTTGTTAATTTTTCTAGTCACCGCAACTATAGATTATGGCTGTTTTTCATGGGCTTCGGTCAAATAATGAAACTAGCATTTTTCTTCACTACGTGTTGGTTGGCGTTATCCGGTATGGGATAAAACGCGTACGTTAATGTTGTACTTGCTAAGACACCTTTCGCATCTCCTACGATAACGCAAAAGTGACTGCTGTGACATTGACAGCTTAAGATACAGACTTCATCTTACTTATCGCTTTGGTTTTGTTTTCCCAAATCAATAGTATTCCTAGATAATTTATGCGTAGCTGTGTAGCTGTAAAGAGTTACCTGGCAACATTTAGAATGTATCTGGAGGAGCTTTTGGATGTAGCAGCATTACAAAATGCCAAAATGGATTCCTCTCGACACGATAGCTTCCGAACGATTCCCGTATTTTACGTTATGCAGTAACGTTGTTACCGCCCGCTAAAAAGAATGCGAATGCGTACCTTTCAAAATAAAGTTTCCATAAATACCGCATCGCGCTATTTATCATGCGAAAACTATCTTGTATTAAAGAAGAAGTGAGAAATATATGGGTTGTTTACGTTTCTGCGAGCAAGGAAAGGAAAGCCACAAAAACTGGACACCCGCAAGCTGCAAGATAGGGGCGTCTTAGAATATTTATTTGTAAATATTTCCTCTATGTAAGAATCATATGTGACAAACTTAACAATTTCATCAATTTAAGTTCGTTGAATAACCGCTAAACCGTACATTTTGATGAGGAATCTCTCCATCGTTTCTGCGCGGTGTCATGACTATCATAGATACCAAGTTTCATCCAGGTAATAGATTCGTCTACCTTGATCCCCGAACTTCTTCATTTTCCCCAAATAATAGTGACGTCATTCCACTATACGTCTACTTTTCATAATTGCAGACCTTTCGATAACGCCGAATTTAAAACCTATTTTTTCCAGCCATATTTGTAACGCCCTCTCAGCAGTGGGCATTATGTTATTTTTATGGCACTGATACACTGTACTTCTTATTTTGGAAGCAGTTGTTGCTTGTAACTGTCTAAATTTGCCCAAATCGAGTATTTCCTTCCTGGGCTTCACACCGTTTCGAACAATCCTACTTATTGTTGCATACGGCACATTTGTAAGCAATGATGTTTTCTTTAAGACGCTGCCTTTGCTACTGTCTTGCATATTATTTAGTAGTCCATTGAATACATTTAGGCAGATCTGCTGAGCATCAACAGAGAGATATTTTGTTTTCCTTTTTGGCATGCGCTTACTGCCATCACGGTTACCACTACTACAGCTACTGTCGTAAGCAGTAGCAGTTTCACTGTCCGAAATGTCCTTCTGCGCAGCTGCCTTTATCAGCAATGCCCATATCCATCTCAGCATCATCACTTGTTTGGCTTTCGTTCCGTTGATCTACTTCGAGGACATAATATGTCCCTTTCCACGATCGAACTATTGTACTCACAAAAAAATTGGTAGGGTTAATATACCTACCTTATGCTCTCATCTCTCATGCAGCGCCAGATGTTAAAACTGGCTGAAACCAAATAATCCCCAAAGCCTACTCTGACCCTTTTAAGCATCCACCGATACCATAGATCGATAGATAGATATTTAATTTCAAAATAGTTGTATATAAATACAAATTTGAAACAAGTCAAAAAGATAAGAACTTAACTAACAATACCTAATACATGCAATACATAACCAACACAAAGTACATTGTTCTGGAGACAATTTAATGTAATTTAAAAAAAAATCACCTACAGTATAGGGTTCAATATCACATAAATGCTTAAATAACTGATTCTTAGAATGGCCCATATTTGTAAGAGTTTTTATCTCATCAGGCAGATGGTTGTAGAACTTAATACTTGAATATAGAGGACCTTTCTCTGCACATGATAATTTGTGAATGGGATAGTTTAAACATAATGGAGCTCTAGAGTTATGTTTCTGGTTTTGAGTATAATTTTTGTAATAGAATGGATGTTTTATAAGAAATAATATGCACTCATAAATATAAAGACCTGACAATGTTAATAAATTATTTTCTTTGAAAACCCCCCTGCAGGCTTCTCTAATTGCCAAATTATGCAGTATCCTACATGCTCTTTTTTGTATTTTAAAAATTTCAATAGCAAATGATGACTGACCCCAAAAGATTATACCATACTTTAGCTGAGAATAAAAATTTCCGAAATAAGCCACCTTTAGTGTATCGTAATCCACATGCTTACTCAATACTCTTAGTGCATAACAACAAAAGTAAAGTTTACTACACAGCTGAGTTAGATGACAGTACCAGTTTAAATTGGAATCTAAGAAGATACCAAGCATTCTACTTGTGTCTTGTATGTTAATAAGTGTATTTTGCAGAAACATGGCAGTAGGTATAGTTCTGTTCTGTCTTGTTTTGAATACAACACACTGTGTTTTATCAGCATTTAATAAAAAATCATTTGACAAAAACCATTCAGTAATATTGCAAAGCTGTGCATTACTGGCTTCCTTCTATTGAGTTCGCTTCTATAAAAATATTTGTATCATCTGCATAATTTATTAAGTGATAGGGAGCATTTGTTTTTAAGGCATCTGGGAGATCATTAGATACCATAGTCTATATAGATTTAACGGCGCGTCAACAGATATCAATATACTTACAATGCATAATTTATTTTGCTTGATTCAAAACTAGTATTTTGAACTATTAGTGCTTTATATGTGTTTGTGCCTTACTCCGACGTATGTGTTGTAGAGAAAATCACTGTTTAATATTCCTTATGCATATACCCCAATATGACTACTATTGTAGTGTCAGCATGCGGTAAGAGTACAAAAAATGTAAACAACTCTTTTATGTCCACAGGTGTACCAGTAGCTCACCCGGTGCCTGTCGCTGTGGACAGACCAGTTGCTGTGCCAGTGGCGGTCCACGGTATCCACGGGGAACACGGACACCACTGGTGATTCACCTTTGAAAAACCTCTTAACATATTAAAATGTCTTATTTTTTGTAAATAAACCAGAAAACTAACATGTGTTGTTTATTTTTCACAGCAATACCTTCTACCTTTTTATACTACTCGCAAGTGAAATCCGAACACCGAGAAAAAATAACGGAGTCATGTTGATTGACCCAGTACTTCCCGCCACATAACGGTGATATCAATTTATTTTTTCCATAGCATGAAGCTATAGTCTGAGATCCCCTTGCAACCAAATCATTGCCCGTTCGGCCTCAAACAAAAAAATTCAAAACAAAAACCCTCGCAAATAGTTCCTTGCATCTCTGTAGGAACTAGGACGACACAGTTTTTATTCTGCAGGCTTCAACTGGATGAAACGCAACGATCAGGAACCCCCAAATCGCCTGAAATGAAGTTTGAGCTATTTTTATAATCTTAATTGTTTATTATTCCTTCGCCGCAACAGACGCGACCTTTATAAACCTAACGTATTTGCCATCCTCCCCTTAAATACTGTGTCGATTTTCATAAAAATCAATTACAGGTTACACAATACAGAACGATCTAAAGCAATACTCGTATGTAATTATAGATCAGACAATTCTAAGTCCCTTGGTTTCTGTAAAAGGCAAGGCCGAGTTCCGATGGATCTAGAAAAGTGTATTATGCTGCTATGTCCTTCTTTCGCAAGCCGATGGAAAGTCTATTGTCAATCTTGAAACTTTTTCAGATTTGCAACCCCTCAACCACCCCAATTATGGCGCTACGTCTTTCTTGAGCAGGTCGTTGGACAGGCTATTACGAATACAACTTATTAGCTCAATTGTTTAGTGACCTACTGTATACTATCCAGGAAACAGATGGTTGGGTTTAGGTCAAGAAAAAGAGGGAGTCTCTTTTACTGTTTTGCCGACGTTTCGGCCTTTATTAGGCCATCTTCAGGGCACTAAAAAAATATTTTTTTTGTTTATACTTAAACAGACAAATATACATTACAGTTATAAAAAATTGAATATATAAAATGACAATATACAATAACGAATTAAAAAGGAGGGTGATCAATGCTATTAAAAAAGTATTTTTAAAGGAATTCTATGGGGGCACAAAAAGGTTAGCAAGAAACATAATATTTCAATATTTATATGAATAGACATGGAATACAGGGCGAAGTTGAAAATAGAAAATGTAGAAAAAGGGGTGGGATGGGTTAATGTAGAAACAGTGTTAATTATAAAAAAAAAAGAAGCAAATATGTGGTTAATTCTTCTTAGGTATTTTGTTGATAAGGTTGAAATAACTACTATTTAAATTTTGTATGTCTTGTTTCTTGTTAACAGTATTAAATTTTTTTATATTAATCATTTCAAGCAACAGACGTTTCTTTAAATTACTTTGTTTTGATAAAATGGTTGTATTATCAAAATCAAAATTGTGATGTAAGTCTAGAGTATGTTGCATCAAGGCAGTTTTATTAGTATCATGAAGGTGGGTGGGTCGGACACTCCTTTTATGTTCTTCTACACGTCTTTTTAGGTATCTGCCCGTCTGTCCTACATATACTTTATCACAATTACAGCAAGGTATGCTATAAACAACTTCGCTTTGTAGTTCCTTAGGAGTTCTATCTTTCATGCGGGTAAAATACTTTTTTATCGTATTGTTGCTTTTGAAAGCAATTTTTACCTTGTCACTGCTTAGTACCCCAGCTAGGTTCTCTGAGAGGTTCTTTGAGTAAGGGATTTTATAGTACTTATTTACCGTCTGTTGTTGTTCTTTATTAATGGAGCCTATTGGTTTTCTTAGTAATTTATCTACAAGTTTTACTGGATAATTGTTTTTTACTAAAAAACAAGATAGTCCGGCGTACACATCGATTGCGAATAGACAATCTCCGTCTTATTATTGTCTTATTTATTTATTAAGTGTCGTTTTTTACCCTTATATACTTTGTTTATACTACATGTGCCTTTTCACTATAATTGACTCAAGGAGTCCATCACTGGTGTAAGTACTACCCGTTTATTGTATATTAAGTTTTTTTTTTTTTTTAATAGCATTGATCACCCTCCTTTTTAATTCGTTATTGTATATTGTCATTTTATATATTCAATTTTTTATAACTGTAATGTATATTTGTCTGTTTAAGTATAAACAAAAAAAAATATTTTTTTAGTGCCCTGAAGATGGCCTAATAAAGGCCGAAACGTCGGCAAAACAGTAAAAGAGACTCCCTCTTTTTCTTGACCTAAACCCAACCATCTGTTTCCTGGATAATATACAACTTATTATTTGAGTTTTATAACCCAACCCCCTCAACTACCCCAATTTCACCCCCACCCAAAAAAAGTAGAAAATAATCAGGAACCCCTAAAACGCCCAAAAACAAAGTTTGAGGGATTTTACATTTTTTTTTTGTTTTTTGCTAATTACTCCGCCGCCAATGCACATATTTTCAAAACATAGCAGCATGAGCTACTACGATCCAACAGCATACCGCTCCCCAAATTTCATGAGAATCCGTATAGCGGTTACTGAGATTACGAGGGTAGGAGAATGCCAACAGACAGACAGACAGATCGACAGACCGACAGATCGGCAGACCGAAAGACGACAGACCGACAGACCGACGGAAACGAGCAACGTGGATTTTCGCTATGTAGTCATCATAAAACGCCTAAAAAGCGTATCATCTCAAAATCGAAAATTTTCGCGATTACAATACTCCCCTCAACTATCAGTGTGGGAAGTAAAAAGACAATTTTCTGTAATAGGCAAGGAAATGACGTAAAAAAAATGTATTTTGCCGCTAGGTCTGCCTCTCACAGGCAATGGGCAGTCTACTACGTATGCAACAAAGTTTTCATTTTTACATATTCTTAATTTTTTTTGATTATTGCTCCGCTGTCACTTGCACGATTTCTTACAACGATACGCGTTTTCTATCCTCACCACGGTAATAAAAACGCGTTTGCCATCCTCACCACGGTAATAAAAACGCATTTTCCATCCTCACCACGGTAATAAAACTGTGTCAACATTTCATTAGAATCAATTTAATTTCCACTTTACAAAACACAGAACGGTCGCGATCTAAAGAAATAGATACTCGTATGTACACAGTTTTAAGTCCCTTAGTTTCGGTAATAGGCAAGGATGTTCGGATGGACCTAAAGAGATGATCTGTGTCGCTAGGTTTTCTTTCACAGGTCAGTGGACAGCCTATAATGAATACAACACATTTTTCAGTTTTTCAATACCCCGCCCCCTAACCACCCCAATTTCACCCCACCGAAAAAAGTAGATAATGATCAGCAACCTCTAAAATGCTTTAAGAACGAAGTTTTGTGCTGTTTTAATTTTTTTATTATTTCTGGAGCGCCACTGGCACGATTTATAAAAAGCATTTACATTTCCCATCCTCGCCAGTATAGTAATACTGTGTCAAAATTTAATTAAAATCAATTCAGTAGTTTCCTCGTTGCACAATACAGAACGATCTAAGGCAACCTACTACCATTGCCTACTACGACCTCACAGTATATCGCTGCCGAAATTTCACCACAATCCATGCAGCGGTTACTGAGATTACGAGGCTAGTAAAACTCTAGCAGACAGACCGACAGACAGACAGACGGAAATTTGTGACGTGGACTTTTGTTATGTACATACCCTAAATCGCCCAAAAAGTGTATTATCTGAAAATCGAAAATTTTCGCGATCACAGTAGGTACACCCCTCACCTATCGGTGTGGTAAGTTAAAGCACCCTTAAGGTGTACTCGTTTCCTGGCAACGTAATTTGATAAGCTGGTATCGATTCGACCTTCGTGACGTTATTTTAGTTTTATCTGAAAGACCATGTATGTAATTACATCATTACTAGAACACGGTATAATGAGGTACGATAGGGAAAAAAATAATGAAGCTACCTTAGTGTCGTAAGATATTGCTTGGATAGCATTAACTGAAGCCAGAACATTTCATAAAATTGGCAAATGTCGGTGAGGATTCTGTATGTGCTTTTCTTTTTGTCGCCTCTCGGAGCGACAGCTTTGGAGGTATGCGACAGCCTATGGTTATACGATCATCCTAACAGCAATCACTGTAGAGATAATCTCCTTGAAAAGCTCTATACTGTAAGTATGTTTAATCATTATCATTATTTCATTCAGGGATTGAAAAGTTTTTATATGGAGGTGTTATAGCTGTTTCTTGACATTCAGAATTTGACAAGAAAAAAAAAACAAAAAATAATAAAAAATCTTTTTTTTCGTGATTTTTTTTAAACTTGACACCTAGTACGACGGAAAGAAGTATATTTATCTCTTGGTTTCAAAAATATAGGGTTCTTTCGCCTTATTTTGGAAGGTTCCTAATATTCACTGTGTTCAAAAAGTACCGGACCAAATGAATAGCTAGGGAAATGGGGTCGCACAAAAAAACAGCTAAGACAGCAAAGACTATCCGAATGTAACGTTTATGATGACCTCGACCTTGACATTCAAGGTCAAATCAAGACCAAATCTTTGTTTGAAACGGAAACCCCTATCCCCACCGGAAATGAAATGCCTGGAAAATTCTACGTCCAGATGTGTTCTTGACCATTTGAAAAACTTGACCTTGGATGACTAAGTCAAGGTCAAAATGGGACCAGCAGGATATCTTGATAAGGCTGCACAAAAAGGTAGTCAAGACAAATTCGTAGGAATTCTTCCTGGCTGTCCGATGGTGACTTTTATGGTGACCTTGGCATCAAGGTACCATCAAGGTCAATTTTATTAAATGGAAACCCCCACTTCTGACGACAGAAATGGAAAGCACGAAAATTATACGTCCAGAGCTTGGCCATTTGAGAACTTTGACTTTAGAAGGTTAAGTTATGTAAGATCAAAGGTTCTTACGATTTGTGTCTCGACCATTTTTTTGTGCACCTCTACTTTCCAAGGTATTCTGCTGGTCATACTTTGACCTTGACTTAATCATTCAAGGTAAAATTTTCCGAAAGGTCAAGCTCACATCTGGACGTAAAATTTTCTGGGCATTTCATTTCCGCCCAAAAGTAGAGGTTTCCATTTAAAAAAAAATCGAATTGACCTAGATTTGACCTTGGATCCCAAGAGCATCTCCCATCTTGCCCATCCTTGAAGGTCGCTTGCACATTTCAGCATCTATATAAGAAATATTTGAAATTGTACAGTGGATAGCCGTGTGCTGGTTCACTGCAAGCATTCCGTTAGTGATTCTTGCGCATCACAATCATTTCTAAACCCGCCTCTGCCAAAGAGGCATAGCATAATTTAAGAAATTGCACTGCTGTCACATAAATATCCTGTAATAAAATCTCACAGAGAAAATGTGCTACCCTCTAAATACGACCTAATGATGACGGTCTTTTGAGCAATTTTAGGAGCAAATCCTTACGAAGATGGGCTTCCTCTCTACCGCTCTCCGCACAACCACGGAAGATGGATATGTATTAAAAATTATACTGGCCTACGACTTCTATGGACGGGTGCTAAAGAAGAAGGAGATGAAACCAGATCCAGTGGTGATCGGTCATGGTAATATGATGAACTCTAGGTCATTCCTTATACAAGAGGAATCTTCTTTAGGTGAGTCCAAGGCAACATACGCATTAGGTCGACTATTTTAAGAATGAGAGAACCATAGTGGTGCAGCATCAGCCTTAAGTTGTATGATAGTTATTTACACCCGCTTACTGACTAGTAAGTGTTCACCTTGTCGAAGTGCTTTGAGGAAAAAAATTTCTTTAACGCCTGTTTAGCTCATAAATGTAAATACATTCTTGAAATGTGGAATAATTCATTTTTATTGTTAAATTTACGTTACAGATACTTACCAGCTCCAAAAATGCTAATTTCAAGTTTATCGCATAATCTGGAAAAGCTGCGTCCTCAGAATTGCCCTTCAAATTTGCTTTTGTTAGAACAATTATTATGCTATACAATCAGTAAATGTGTAGTTCACCACTCAGTACTTTGCATAATATATACATGAAACGTATTATTTACGATTTTATTTTGACGAATGCATTCGTCTGGCCTACGCGGCATGCTCGTAACCTGGTTGCAGATAAACTTCAGAGGTACAGCCTCTCAAGCTGCCCTCACAGCATGTTCCTGTTCATCCGCCGTGGTCGGAGGACTGGCTAAATCGTCTATTTATCGACTCAATCAATCCCCTACTTTTTCAGTTGACGATAAATCGGATGATCATGGAGGCCAGGGGGGTACCCTGACCTCAGCTTCCTGTAGGAACCTTATCGATACCCTTGCAGTATGAGGACCTGCATTATCTTGCTGGAAGAAACTCTCTTCGAGGCTTCGGGCATATGGAATGGCAATTGGTTCTAACACGTCATTCACATAACGTTGCGCACTAATAATCACAAGTAAAGGTGATTTGCTGTTGAATGCAATGGCACTCAAACCATCAAACCAATATGCTTTAAAGAAACATAATAATGGATGATAGCGTACAGTCACACTGTGGTACAGTCGTACACCCCGTCATGGCACGGTATCCGGTGTCGTCATACTCGTGACTCGTCTTCTTTTATCTCTTCTATCTCTCTATTGAAAAGGTCTTGGAACCGCTAAGACGTACCTCCGTTCTAATTTCGTTGATACAATAGGCGCTTACCCAATCTGTAGTGATTCGATGTAACTTTTTCTCGTTTTATCAATGAGTTGTCGACGTAATATGAACGAGCAGTGCGAAGCTGCAGTCCTGTTTGGGAGACTGACCCAAAGCAGTGGTGCCGTGGTGCGAGGGGGCTAACGACGCGACGTGACGGCAACGTCTTTGTTGGTACGAGAGAATGAGATGATCATTCGTCGTGCACGAGGGGCGATCAAAGTAGTATAGGTACCTCAATGAAATATAATTTAAGTTGCAATAGGACAAATTGAAGTCGTTTGACGGATTGGTAGAGTCTTGATTTCGTGATAGAATAATTGAGAGGTCATTGACCGAATGTCCTTAAAGAGTAGCCTCCACTGCGCTTCAGTACCTTTCTTAGATAATGTACCTTTGCTGTTTTTAGCGTAACTTCAGCAGCTTCGTTTTGTGTAGGAAGTACTGAGTCAATGCACTAGACGCCTTTTTTCATTTTTCGCTTTATCAGAACATGTAATTATGATCTGTTAGTTGTATGTCCAACTTTCTTTCAGTATACCAACTGCTTAAGGAGGGATATTACGTATACTTAGTGAATTTTAGAGGCAACTTTATCAGTAATTCCCACATGAATATAACAGATAGGGCAACGTACTGGGATTTCTCGTAAGTACAGAATAACTAATTCTCCTTAATAAGTGAGTTACTAATCCGCCGCACTCAGTAACTAAGGTAAAACGATTTTAATTAACCAGTAACATTAATTATAAAATTAGTGGGGTGCTTAGTTGTATATAGGGTGATCAATTTATACTCCGAAATTTGATACCTCCGTTATTATGAAAAATACAAAAAACTTCCCAATAAAAGTTGTCCGTGAAGCTCAGGTCTACATTTTGAAATTATCCTACAACATACAGGGTTATTGGTAAAGTCACGGCATACCAAAGTTTTGTTTTTTTCAAATGGAACACCCTATATATTATCCCGAATTTCAATTATGCTCATTTTCCCTATTCCGCCAATATAGGGTTTTATCGGGTTATACAGATATATTCAGAGAAATGACCACTTTTGTGTGAAAATCTTAATGAATTCATCACCCTGTATCTAACAGGAGGCTTGATTCTCAATGCTAAAATGATTTGCTGGTTGTCTAGTTTTGTCCAAAAATATTATCAATTTTCTGCTACCTTTAATTTTGTATACAAGGTGAACCAAAGCTCACGACCATCATTTTCCTTGTTATTTGAAATGGAACACCATATATTTTATAGCATCGTCAGAAAGTTCTTACAATATACCTACTTCCAACATTTATAAATGTAACAGTTATGGAGCTATTTCGATTTAAATACTTAGTAAAACGATATTTCAGCCAAATTATGGTTTTTGTTTGAGTTGGCCATGGATGCTATGCTTGTTATGTTTGCTAAATGATTGAAATTAACATTTTAGTTTTAATTTGGTTTCAGTTGGCTGCTGCAGTTAACAGTTAACAAATTGTAAAGCACATGTCAGTTACAAAAATGATTTGAAATTAATACTACAGAATCTTTAACAAGGCTATTTTAGTTCTTACAAGAAAGTTTATGTGTGAACATATCAAAAGGAGAAAATAGGTTTTGGCTAAGCACGCAAAACTGATTGACTCTTGTCTTATAAACCGAAGATTTTTCTAGCGGGAGCTGCAAATGTTTAATTGACTTCCTGATACGACTCCCTTTTAATCCTGTTATTCCCGTCCTTTAAGTCGTTCCGTCCCTGACTCAGTTCTTTTAGTTCTTTTCTAAGAAATGTCAAACAGTATAACAAACACGGTAGCCATGGCGAACTCAGAGAAACTCTCAGTGTTAGGCAAAAATGTAGTATTAGGAATCGTTTTACTACTTCAAACGGAAACAGCTCCACAATTGTTACATTTACGCATGAGGAATGATTAATAAAAGTGGAAGTACTTTTTAAGGACTTTCTGGTAGTGCTACAAAATATAGGGTGTTCCATTTAAAATAACAAAGAAAATTATGGTTGCGAGTTTTCGTTTACCCTGTATACAAAAGCAAAGATACCAAAAACTTGATAACTTTAGGCAAAACTGGACAAGCACGAAACTATTCTAGCATGGAGACTAAGGTCTTCAGTTATTGATTTTGTAAGATACAGGGTGATGAATTCATTAAGATTTTCACATAAAGGTGGCCATATATCTGACATTACCCTGTATGCCCTGACAAGACCCTATATTTCCGGAATAAGGAAAGCGAGAACAATTGAAATTTAGGGTAATATATAGGGTGTTCCATTGGACAAAACACAATTTTGGTATCCCGTGACTTTATCAATAACCCTGCATATTACGAAATAATTTTAAAAGGTACACCTTAGCTTTATCTACAACTGTTACAACTGTTTTTCGAAAGCTTTTTTTGAGTCATAATGCCATAATAACGGAGATATCAAACTTTGGAGTATATCATTATAGTATACACCCTGTATTTTTATACTGTTACGGTTTTCAGTATTGGCGACTGATGAAGTATCAATGACGGACGTCTATAGAGTAGCACATTATTCTATTTAATGTTATTCTCAGTTCTTTCATGTTTTTGAACGGTTACCTCTGTTTGCACTTCATTAGCCTCAACTTTATGGTTGCGGACAAATTGATTAATAATTATTGCTAATTTAGGTGATTCTTACCAGTTTATTAAAATAACCAGAAAAATTGTATTTTCATCACTTTGCGGCATTGAATGACTAGGTACTTCGTTGTTATTAATTCACGTAATAGGTTTGGACGATAAAAGCTTTCATTTATTTTGGAATGTTTGTAACTGTGTATGTATGTATGTATGCATGTTCAGGTGGAATCTTGCTACTCAATCTTGAAGCAGATATCTTCAACCGATTGAGCTGAAATTTTGTATACACGTTTAGTTTGTATGACAATACATGATATGCTGTGCGGGGTCATTCTAAATCCAATGTGGCAGATCATCCAAGATGTAGGAATAGTTATTTTTTATGAATTCCAACAATATGGTTATCAAATGAAAGGGCTTGTTGAGAGTAACTCGAGAAATAATGTGACGTCATTCTAAATCCAACAGGTGGATCATCCAAGATGGCGGAATATTTA